>CM070015.1:13604495-13645650 GCA_036247105.1 Cirrhinus mrigala | reverse complement strand
CAAAGCACTCAGATTTCTTCATTAGTGAGGTTTGTTACCTTTACTGACATGCCTTTTACATTTTGATAAGGTAATTTTTTAAGTACATTTTTGTAAGATTTGTAAAATTCTATTAGGCTATTTACAACCCCAATTCCAGAAAAGTTGGGGCATTTCGTGAAATGCCACAGAATCAAGTATATGTTATCTGCTCTTTCTCTTTAACCTTTATTTAATTGACTTAAGAACAAAGAAAAAAAAAATTCTATGTTTTCAGTAGCCAACTTTTAATTTTATTTTGTAAATATTACAAAGTTTTGATATTCATGGCTGCAACACACTCCAAAAAAGTTGGGACAGAGGCATGATTAACACTTTGCCACATCAACTTTCCTTCTAATTACAATATTTAATTGTTTGGGAATTGAGGATATTAATATTTCAAGTTTTGCAAGCAAAATTGTTGTCCAGTCTGGCTTGATAAAAAAACCTCAGATGCTCAGCAGTCTGTGATCGTCGTTATCTGATTCTCCTTTTCATGACTGGTCATCTCGATTGCAGGCAGGCAGGCCAGTCTAGCACATCCAGTCTGTGTCTACAAAACCATGCTGTTGTAGCACATGCAGAATGAGACCTGGCATTGTCTTGATCTAAAAACCATAGACTTCCCATGAAATATGTTATCTTGATGGCAGGATATGGTCCCTTTGGTCTTTGGTACTAAGAGCTCGACGTCTATTTTCCCCAGAAATAATCTGAAATGTGGACTCGTCTGACCACAGCACACACTTCCATCGTCTTTTTGACTATCTGAGATGAGCTCTGGCCCAGAGAACCTCATGGCATCACTGCTTAGAATTGCATGGCTTTTGCTAGAGTAACAGAAATTCAAGCTGCATTTATTGATGCAGCTGCAAAATGTGTTAAGTGACAGCAGTTTTACAAAGTACTCCTGAGCCCATGTGGCTAAG
Source organism: Cirrhinus mrigala (assembly GCA_036247105.1). Classification (NCBI taxonomy): domain Eukaryota; kingdom Metazoa; phylum Chordata; class Actinopteri; order Cypriniformes; family Cyprinidae; genus Cirrhinus; species Cirrhinus mrigala. The sequence goes on along the minus strand of CM070015.1, from coordinate 13,644,700 downwards.
TTTGACACCACAGCATGATGGTTTCTAATGCAATGCCATCCGAGGGCTCAAAGTTCATACACATTCACCTGAGGTGTTTGCCTTGCCCTACACAGACTGACATTTCTCTGGATTCCCGGAATCTTTTTACAATATTATGTGTGATAGTTAATGAAAGATCTAAATTCTTTGTGATTTTCTATTAAGAAATGTAATTTATGATTTGGCACAAAGTGATGAGACATGATCCAACTTCGCTTGCAAAAACTGAAATGCTCCTTTTATACCCAAACAGGATATCCTCACATATTTCCTTTTCACCTGCTTACTGTGAACTGTTTCAGTTTAATTGGCATATTCTATAACCATTTCATTTTTATTTTGCCTCTGTCCCAACTTTTTTGGAGTGTGTTGCAGCCATGAAAATCTAAATTTGGTTATATTTACAAACTAAAATTAAAAGTTGGTCACTGAAAACATTGGAATTTTTTTCTTTGTACTTTAGTCAATTAAATAAAGGTTAAATAGAAAGAACAGACAACATAATTCTTATATTTTTATGGCATTTCACAAAACATCCCAACTTCTCTGGAATTGGAGTTGTAATTAATGTAAATTAAAATAAATTACACAGTGACATCACAAGCTAAATTAATACATATAAGAAGGATGTAATTGTGCCCTAAAACAGGCCTATTAAGATAAAATGTTAACTTGGATCTTGTTCCCAATAGGATGAAAGCTATTACTTGCGCTCACTTGGAGAAGATGTTCGCAAGGTACCATGTTTATAATCTAAATTGCTTCTAGAAATGAAAATCCCACCTGTTCAGCAATGTAGAGTTTCATGGAAATATAGGCTGTAATACTGCATGTGTATAAAGGATTAAAGTGGTTATTTCAGTTAATATGCTGATTGCCCACCTCAGGTTTCCAATATCTTTCAGAATCTTATTCATTGTATAGGATGCTTGGTTAATATTCTTGTCCCTTAATTTACAGGAACCTGCTGATATAAGTAAGCAGTTCCCTGAGCTGGCAGAGGATTTCCATATACCCCAGTTCTTTGAGCCGGAGCAATTTTTCTCCAGTGTCTTTCGTATCAGTTCCCCTGGTCTGCAGTTGTGGACACACTATGATGTGAGTTTTTAATATAATGCTGCATAATCTTTAAGAAATCATTGATGATTTGGTACTTAAGAAATCTTTAATATTATTATCATAGTTAAAAATGGTCATGCTTCTTAATGAAAATGCAATACATTGTCTTTTCAAGGATTCTTTGATGAAGAGAAAGTTTAAAGAACAGTATTACAATTATTTGAAACAGAAATCTTAAAAGGGTTATCGGATGCCCATTTTCCACAAGTTGATATATTCTTTAGGGTCTTAATGAAAAGTCTATAATATTTAACTTTGGTAAAAAAAAGATTCTCAATGATAGTGTAAAACAACACCCTTTTTACTTTGTCAAAATGAGCTCTGCAAAAATCAACCCATTCTGAGGGACAGTTCCTTTAAATGCAGATGAGCTCTACTCACCCCGCCCCCTCTTCTCTCTGTGGAGTGACAAGCCTTTTTACTTTAACCGAATTTAGCACGTTAAGCCGCAAAACTTGCTAACTAAAACCCCCCTTATACTCACTTCTGCTGTGAAGCTGGATCACGAATGATTTGCACGAACATAGACACATTTATGCAGATCGGGAGGCGCATTCCCTTCACAAACAAGCGTAACATTAATCCACTGCATCTTCAGTAAATGACGACCACTATGTTCGTTATTATATCCAGCAGCACAACACCTCAATCGCTCAATCAGAGATATTCTTGTCTAACTTACATCCCTGCTCCGGCATCGAAACAATGGAGGTCGGACTGTTACAGCTGATTTAGAGCGGGTCTAAGGTAAGACGCTCATGTCAATCAACTATCATGGGAGCGGCCTCTGTCATTGTGATGCCATACCGACAGGCATCTTAAACTGGCTCAATTTGAAAAAGAAGATATTATTTTTACAGATTAATTAAAAACCACTGCATGGATTTTTATCTTTATAGGGTAGATGTGTACATAAACTGCCAACACACATTAATGTTCAAACAACATTAAAAGTGAACTTTGCATCCGATGACCCCTTTAATGTTATAAATGTTTTTGCTGTAATTTATTATAAATTTAACACATCCTTACTGAATTAAAATATTTCTTACAGCAAGAAAATTCAGTTTTTTGATACCTGGAGTAAATGCAGTTTTCTTTAAAGAATACGGGATCCCACTCCATCTTTTTATCCACTAAGGCATCCTTAGTGTAAAGATGGCTGAAGACCCCTAACTGATATAACTGGAATGCCAAGTTTACCCTTGTTATGCATATTTTGATGTATTCTATCAGGTAATGGACAACCTTCTAGCTCAGGTTACAGGAAGAAAGCGTGTTGTTCTCTACAGCCCCAAAGATGCCCTCCATCTCTACCTCACAGGTGATCCTCAGTATTTCATTAAGGGTGTGTTGAAAATAAAATATATCATATCCTATCCTATCCTAACAAGATATAGGTCTCAGGTGTCCCTGGAATGTGTCTGTCAAATTTCAGCTCAAAATATCCCACATATCATTTATTATACCATGCCATAAATGCCCCTTTTGGAGTAGAAGCCAAAACATTCTATTTTCATGTGTTTACCTTTAAATACAAATGAGCTGTTGTTCCCCACCCCCCTTTCTGGAAGAGGGCTGTTCCTTTAAAGCTTGTGCCAACAAGCATATCCGACTACATTCTGTAGTATGCCATCTTCTACTACAAATTACACCTTCTATAACGAAACAGTCAATTAGAGGATGTCATCGGAACTTTTGTAGCTTTACTGTCATCACCTAGTAAAAGGCATACTGACTGCATAATACAGATAACAAACGGCAAACTCATCCTGTTTATTTTCCAAAGAGTTTTTTTTTTTTTACTTATTTTACCTCAAAGGTTTATACAAATTTTTTACAGTTAGGCATAGGTTTAGGTTTTGGTTTTGTAGGTATAATTACACTTATAATAAAATTAATTTTCTATAATAGTTCCCTTTTAAATTATGACATTGTTTTTTTAGGTGACAAATCTGAAGTTTTGGACATTGACACTCCTGATCTGCAACTTTATCCTGAGTTTGTGAAAGCATGTCGTTACGAATGTGTTCTAGAACCAGGAGACCTGCTCTTCATTCCAGGTGTTCATCACATCACCATTAAAGAATTCTATATTTCTCAATTAAAAAATACACATAAGTGTGCTCATATCCTGAATTAGTGCTGAATTGCATTCAGAAAAATGCTGCTTTTGTAAATAATTAAGTTTGAATTGCATTTCCTCAGCTCTTTGGTTTCACAATACCCTGGCTCTCGAATTCGGAGTTGGTGTCAATGTGTTCTGGAAGCATCTGCCACCTAATAGTTATGATAAGAAAGATCCATATGGAAACAAAGACCCAGTAGCAGCTACTCGAGCCCTACAGTCACTAGAGAGGACTCTTGGCATCTTGGAAGAGCTGCCACCTGATTATCGGGATTTTTATGCTCGTCGTATGGTGCTGCGGATTCAAAACCGGGCATACTGTATGCAGACAGCACAAAGAAATTCAGAGACAACATAGATCTCTCAGGTATCCAGACTGAAAATGGGAAAAAATTTAAAATGAATAGCAATGTGTAATGAATGGAGCATTCAGTGAAGAAAAACTAATGAGACGTCTCCGCACCAAGTTTCCAAGTCAAGTCTCTGTCCCGCAGTTACAATTTCTTTCTGTTATAATCTTTTGTCAATTTGGTAATTATCTATCATGACTAGAATGTGATGTCACAGTGCTTATTTATGATATTGTAACCAGGTATGCATATTAACCATTTTTGTCAGATTCAGTACAATATTTTGCTCATTTTGAGGCAGTCATTTGACATTGTTTACAATCTAGATAAGTCTTGAAGAACTACCTGGACATAATGCTTTGTGCTATATTGTAATGTTCCACGAGTGTTTTTCTTTTACGTCACTACATTCCAAAGCATAATGTCATCCTTTATACTGCACTACATTTTATAAATAAAAGTTGTTGTTGTTTTTTTTTACCTTTAATATACATAAGAACATTAAAAGAACATTAAAAATGTAGCACTTTCTTGAATTACTTTTGAGTAGAAGTGAGTACTAGATTTCTAAAATAATTAAGTATTAAATGATATTTAATATTAAACGTAGTGCAGTAAAAAGTACAATATTATGCCTTGGAATGTTGTGAAGTTTTCTGAAGAAAAACACTGATAAAGTACAGACACTTGAAAAGTACCTTTAAAGCAGAGTAAAAATACTTCACTACTGTCCGCCTCTGCATATAGTCTATATCCAGGTACATATTACATTGTGAGGTAGCCAACAATACCCAGTGTAGCTTACAGTATACAATAAAGAAAGTCATCTCCTGTACTATTTACCACTTCAAGCACAGTGGGCCTACATTTTTTTTGTTTTTTTTTTACAATAAAACTAAGTTTTCATAACTTTCTTTGCCATGAAACATTGCAGATGTGTTCAGTTTTGAAATCACATATCCTTGATTTTTTTAATAAAACTTCCTTGACAAATATGGATGGCACTAACTTCACAACATTACACTTTAGCCTGCAGGAATTTGCGAGATGAAACACGGGATGATGACGCAGATGGGGACTTCAAGAAACAGTTGTTTGGTCCCCTACACCCTTCAACCATTCGAAGCTCTCACTCTGGAGGGTAAACCCTTTGAAGGGATTAGGGCATATAGGGATGAGCCCCTGCCGAATGGAACGCAGAGATAGTTTCACTGGCATTTGTGTATTTATTGGGGAGCACAAACACTAGACCTTAGGTGTCCCACATTCGGCAGTGTCCCACTTTAGGGGACATTGTGTTAGGCGATTTATAGTCTGACTCACACATGTGTTCACAAATATTGCATTACCATTAGGTAATCATCTATACTTTTTAAAATGAAAAATAAATAACATTTCAGTATCCATCATGGCACCAAGTCAATACACAACATAAAAAAACTTCAACAGGTTATAAATGTTTCTGAGCTTGTATCACTAAAGAAGACGTGTAGTTCTATTAAAATTACATAGGCTACTTAGATGATATAAATCAAGTTTTAGTGCAAGTTTAAGAGCAACAAAAACGTTTGAATTTCCTAACATTAGAATGAAATACAGTAATATCAAAGCACTGAAACTGGATAAGTTTTGACAACAATGTTTGATTTTCTATTATTAACAGAGGTGGGAATGTCTGTATAATCACCCAGAACACACTATCAACCATATACTCTAGCAACACCCCAGCAACTGCATAGCAAGAACCTAGCAACCACCCAGAATATCCTAGCAACCCTTTAGCAAACATCTGACCAAACTGTTTATGTTTTTTAAACAAGACTTTAAGACAAGCCAGCATAAATTTCTCTTTCAAACTTTTCAAGTCATCACAGGTGTTCAGTGTTGAGAGTAACGCATTACAAAAGTAATAATATTACAGTAGTATATTACCTTTTGCCGTAACGCAGTAATATAACGCATAATAATCAAATGTGGGTAATAATATTACTCGTTACAATCTGAGTAACGCAAGTTACAACAACATATTTTAACTCAAAATTAAGTAGTGAATTCACCAACACCGCAAAACAGCACCAGAGAAAAAAATCCGCGTGTAAAATAGTTTGTCTATTTCCTGTTGCTGAAATTTGATGAATGCCGAGACGGATTCTGCATGAAACTCCTGTTTTATTCATTTCATCAGAGAAAAGAATAAGAATGCATGTGCGACAACAAACTCTCAACAAGGAGAAATAGCACGAATAACTCCTGGAAACATCTAGACTGGTGCCACTTAAGCTAATGGAGAGAGAGAGAGAGCCAGTGGCCAGTGAAGAGAAAAATGGGGCAGACTAGCGTAGACAAGCAACAAAAATTAAGTTAAACTAAAAATAACAAAATCTGTTTTTATCAAATCATAGTCTATATATCAAATGAATGAATATGCGAAATATATTTAACTTAAATAGCCTAATTAACAGGTTAACAAAACGAAAGGAAAAGACTGAGTGACATATGCTGCTGAGTTTGGTTCATGTTTGTGAAACGCGGCGCTCGTCGAAAGTTTACGGAAAGAAAAACGAGATGACAGAAATAAAAGTAATTATTATAATTATTTTTTGTCATTGTTGTTGTTGTTGTTATTGTTTTTTTTTTTTTGTTTCCGCTGTTCGATCGCGCCGGTGCCTCACGCACACACATATTGCATTGCAAACGTTGCGGCCTGTTCATTATCAGAATAAAATACAGTCAAACATATACACTGTGTGCAGAATTATTAGGCATGTTGATAATCTAGTTATATTTTTTTCATAAGCACATTTTACCAATTCCAAACCACAACAATCTTAATAACTACTATTAATTTTGTATTTAATCATTTGTAAGTGATATATAACTGTCCGTGAAGGCGGGAAGTGAAAAACTCCTTATATTCAGGTGTGCATAATTATTAGGCATGTTTTCTTTTACAGATAAAATGAGCCAAAAAAGATATTTAACCCAGACTGAAAAGTCCAAATTATTAAATGCCCATGAGAAGAATGCAATACTAATGCATTACAAGAATTTGTAACACCATCAGGAACTGTTTAGTCTCCAGCGCCACCATTTTCCAGAACTGCAACCTACCTGGAGTCTTCATAAGTTCAATGTGTCAGGTTCTCAGAGACTTTGCTTGGTAAAAAATCCTAAAAAAATGCCCCTGACTTAATAAGAATAACAAGCTGACATGTTGTGAAATACATGAAGACAGTTTTTTTTTTTTTAATAGGCTTTATAGACAGATAAGTTGAGAGTGACTCTTGAAGGACAAGCATCACATTCTCTTGTACCTCTGATTCAAGAATTTATCTTCCAAAATCTGGCAGTAAGTTTTGGGAGTTCATTTTAGTCCATCTCTGCAAGTCAGACTTTTTAGGATAGGAAACTAAACATGAATAAATTCTTGAATCAGAGGTACAACAACATGTATCACAACACGTCAGCTTGTTATTCTTATTAAGTCATGGGCATTTTTTAGGATTTTTTACCAAGCAAAGTCTCTGAGAACCTGACACATTGAACTTCTGAAGACTCCAGGTTGCAGTTCTGGAAAATGGTGGCGCTGGAGACTAAACAGTTCCTGATGGTGTCACACCTAATTCTTCACCTTAATTCCTAATTCTTTTGCAGTTAACATGCATCTTTTCTTCTCCACCTGTTTTTTCTGACCATGCAGACTCAACAAGCATTTCGCTGTCCAATATGGTCAAGCCTTAACTTTGCAAATTCCTGTAATGCATTAGTACACACAGAAAAAAATGGTGCTTCAGCGGTTCTTTGGTGTGATTGTGGTGCTATATAGCACCGTTAGTGTATAAAGAACCGGTCAAGCCCCTGTCTGGTTCTTCAGCGGTTCTTTGGGGTCGTTAAGGAGCTATATAGCACCACTGCCATACAAAGAACCTGTTAAGCCTCTGAATAAGGATCTCTAACTCTCTCTTAAACTCTTCAGTTGGGGAAAGGATTAAAAACAACATTAACATACAGTGTATTTTCTGAAGATCTTTTTGCCCCTAAGGCCCCCATAAGGAAATATTTCCCACATAAGACCTTTTGACCTTAGAAAAGCATAAAAGTGATTCAAGACATTTTGCCATTGTAGTAAATATATTTACTACTATTGTAGTAATACAAGCCTCTATGATTGTTTCTATTGAGCACCATTTTTGTTGAAGTAATAAAATGCTATACACAGCAAAATCCCCAGTGTTAATTTAACACTCTGAGTGTGGACACATATAAACACTGAAGCAGTGTTAAAGTTAACACTGAAGCAGTGTTGAAGTTAACGAGATAATTAAGTGATTAACGAAGTGATGATTGATCATTATTGAAGACACCTGATGTTAATAAGCAGAATCACCAAAGGAGAAAACCAAAATTTTTAAGCAACCATTATAGTGGTCAGTGTTTGCATTAGTTGGGCTCTTGACCCTTAAATCATCAATATTAGGTCTTGTTTGGCTGCAATTACTGAGTTATAACAGCCAGACAAGCCAAGAGCAAAAGTCAATAAAATGGCATTGACTGTGCTTGACTTAATCATCATCATATAGTGACTTGAGTATTTGACATAGAATTTCCTTACAGATTACAAAAAAAAAAAAACTGTGAACAAAAGATCAATCAGTTTTGCCATAATCAGACAGATGATGAAAAAAAGTTTATCTTAATTTAGGCACACAGACATGAAGAATCAGTGTGAGAATCACAACGACGGTGACCATCAAAAAGCGTGTTGTAGCCAATCAGAACTCATCCATGACTCCCATCATGCATTGTGGCATAAATAAATTATGAGAGTTCAGAGTTGATCTGTTTAACTGACTATGCCGTTTGTCACCATTGCTGAGATTCGTGGGCTGGTTCTTGATGTCTATGTGTGCCTAGGTGAGATACTTGTTTTTTAAACTAGTTGTAAAAAAAATCTTTCCAAAATGTATAGGAAGTGCTGGATCTTCTGTGAATTGTCAAGGCTATTGCAATAAGCAAAAAAAAAAAAGAAAATCTAACTTAGAGATTAGACTAGGTGATTTACATCAAACAATGAATATGTTAAAACATAATCACCTGGTGACTTGAGCTTTTGGCTTGTCTGGCTGTTTCAACTCAAATTCAGCAGCCAAACAAAATCTAGTATTAATGATTTAAGGGTCAAGAGCCCAACTAATGCAAACATTGACCACTATAATGGTTGCTTAAAAATTTTGGTTTTCTCCTTTGGTGATTCTGCTTATTAACATCAGGTGTCTTCAATAATGATCAATCATCACTTTGTTAATCACCTAATTATCTCATTACCTTCAACACTGCTTCAGTGTTTATATGTGTCCACACTCAGAGTGTTAAATTAACACTGGGGATTTTGCTGTGTATGGTACATCTGATGGTTCTACATAGAACCATTTGACGAAGGTGCCATATAGCACTAAAAGTGGTTTCCCTATGATCACGAGCCAAAGAACCACTTTTAGTGCTATATAGCACCATTTGTTTTTAGAGTGTATTGCCTTCTTCTCATGGGCATTTAATAATTTGGACTTTTCAGTCTGGGTTAAATATCTTTTTTGGCTCATTTTATCTGTAAAAGAAAACATGCCTAATAATTACGCACACCTGAATATAAGGAGTTTTTCACTTCCAGCCTTCATGGACACTTATATATCACATATAAATGATTAAATACAAAATTAACAGTAGTTATTAAGACTGATGTGGTTTGGAATTGGTAAAATGTGTTTGGAAAAAAAAGTATGACCAGAATATCAACATGCCTAATAATTTTGCACACAGTGTACACTGATTAATTAAAATAGTGCGTACTGCGTAGTATAATCCGTGCCGTTCAGCCTGAGGTCGGGCCAAACACATATTTGCTCATGTGAGGATGTTTTTACTCGCGTTAAGTACAAAGCCTGGTTTACTAATAAATACAAGTTTAGCATTCAGATGTATCGCGAATATGGACACATTTAATTGGATTCATGCCGAATGAGAGAGGTAGGCTACGTTTGCTTTCAGTTTCGCTTTAAATTAGCCTAATTCGTCTTGGCTTGTTTAGCAATATATTTCATTCTTGTTTTGTTCCGAAAACCGTTCAATAGTCTATAGGCTAAGTATTGTGTTTATTGTTTGTACATTATAACATTTCGCTTTATTTACCAGCGTTATTTATAAATTTAATAATTTTGTGCTTATCTGTGTTTAACCTAAACTACAAGTAATGTTAATGTAGACTTACATAGAATCAGAAAGAGCTTTTATTGCCAAGTATGCTTGCGCATACTAGGAATTTGTTTTAGTGTCATTAGCTTCCAGTACACAGAGACCAGACAGCAACAACATACAGACAATAAACATAAGATGAGAAAAAAAAATATACATATGTAAATATAAATAGACAAAACTTAGAAAAATAAGGTGAGAATAAAATACACATATGTAAATATAAATAGACAAAACTTAGAAAAATAAATTGAGAAATAAATAAATAAGTGGTATGTACAGTTGTGCTATGGATGACAGAATAGAATAGAATAGAATAGAACAGAAAGAGGTAGAGATGCAGGGATGTGCCAGGATGAGGGTGGTAACTAATAAATAAAAAGTTATTGCACATTATATTGCACAATGGGGGGAACATTTAACTGTTCATAAGGAGAATTGCCTGGGGGAAAAAAACTGTTCTTGTGCCTGGTTGTCCTGGTGTTTGGGGCTCTGTGGCGCCGGCCAGATGGCAAAAGTTCAAAGAGATGATGACTTGGATGTGAGGGATCCAGAGTGATTTTCTGAGCTCTTTTCCTCACTCCCGGTGAAGCGGTAGCCTATCTAAATATGATGTTATAATTTTATGCTATATTGACCTACCTCATTACCCTCCACTGGATGTATAATGAGCAGCAATGAACTACATTTTGGTATTTTATAATGCTTAGTCATACTTCAGTGGATATTTGGGGGAAAGTAACTCAAAAGTAACTTAAAAGTAGTGTAACAAATTACAGTTTAGAGGCAGTAATATTTTAATGTAACTAATTACTTTTAAAAACAGTAACTAGTAATATATAATGCATTACTTTTTGGAAGTAAGTTTCCCGCCAGTGAACACTCATAAGATCAATAACACTATAACAAAAAACAGATACAGATGTATAAATCAAGAATTAACTTTTTGGGGAAAAAAAAGTTTTTCATTTTACTACTGTAAAGAAATCTTGCTGTAGATAATAAACACCAGAAAAGTTAAAATAATAATAATCATAATAATAATAATTTAGTATCCTCTGCACATTTGGCCAAATTTCATTACAGTATACAGTACTATAGTAGTTTCTTGGTCTCCTGACACAATACTAGCTAGATCAGGCAGTCATTTCTCAGTTCTGCAAAAATGCAGTACACATACTGCAAAAAAAAAAAAAGGTTACAAATCAAAATTTGACAGTCACACGTTTGAAGCTGTAAAACATGTGCTACAGTTTACTGTACATATCAAGTAGTGAAATTTCCATAATCTGATGTGCTGGTACTGTATACTGTAAATGTACTGTATGTGTAAGTAGTATACATTCCAGACGTGTTGATTCGTTCAGCTCTCTCCGCTCTCTGTTATTAGGATGCAGAGATTCCGATTGGTGTGTCATCAGTTTTGCTAATGTTTAACATAGTTTCATTGTTAAACTCTTTGAGAAATGTGTCCTTGTTTTGAGAACTCAATGAATGGTTCGGGAAAATGTGCCAACTAAGGATGGGTACCGAAACCCTATCCAGTGTTGGGGGTAATGCATTACAAGTAACACGAGTTACATAATAATATTACTTTTTTCAAGTAACTAGTAAAGTAATGCATTCATTTTGAATTTCTAAGAAAATTTCTCTTGTCAGGAAATTGGGAGTAAACATGATGTTACGGTGTTCTAGACTAAATGTGAACATGCATTAATTCATCACTCACAAAAAACAGATTCAGTATTCCTCAAAATTAATAAAAACAGTGAAATGCAAACTCAGAATATGATACAACAATGCAATAATTAAATATGTTAAAACAAATATCCTTTATGTATTTAATCCTATTTTATTAACCAGTGTCTTTGCTGCTGACCTTTTGATGATGCAATTCAAACGTACTAGTAAGCAAACATTACTTTAGATTACATTAACATTTGTGCTTCATTTTTTATAGCTGAAGAGTGATCTCCTGCATAAATTAACTTTTCTTTCAGCCTGAGGTGAATTCCTTTCACTTTTGGTGTAAAAGGGCTTTTACATTAGAATTGTTTTATATTAAAAACAAAGAAGCATGGTTTCCAGAGTTGATACAGTTCGTAAGTGAGGCAGCTGAATCCTCTCACCCTAACCTGGTTCCTGTCTGGTAGGGATGTGCCATATTGAAGATAGTAAAATGTGATATGTGATATCTTGTTAAATAATGCAATATTCATTGATACAATATTGCTTTAAGTGTGTGAGATCAATTTAAATTATATTTAAAAATGTAAAATTATTTTTTTCATTATTATTTTTTTTTTCTTGGAAAAGAAAGCACACTAGTATTTCAGCATTACATAAAAAGTAATGTCACAAATCTGAAAACGTAATTTTAACATCAGTGTAAACAAACAAAAAATGTAATGCCAATATTTAAATACCAAAAATATATATAAATTGTTTTATATAATATAATTGTTTTATATATATATATATATATATATATATATATATATATATATATATATATATATATATATATATATATATATATATATATATATATAAATATATATAAAACAATTATATTATATACAACAATTTATATATATTTTTGGTATTTAAACACATATACATATCAACCTAAATGTAACATCATGAGCATCCAGGTAAATAAAAACACCTGAAACTATCCACCTTATTTTTCCCATAAGAGTGGGTGCAGCCAATTTTTTGTGTCTGGCTTCCAGTCTCATCCATTTCCAGCTATTTTTAGTTGCACAAAAAGCTCATTTTGCTGCTTGATATTGCAAACTGGTGTGTCTTACCATATTATTTTAATGTATTATCTTAATTATGAACACACTGGTTTGTAGTGCAAACTGTTTTACTGTTTACTGCACCTCGATATTCTTCATGTTATTTCCCTATGGCGGATTATAAACCGGATGTCTAACACATTACCAGAAAACAGCTTACTTCCGCATCGAAAAATAAGGTGGATAGGGCTGCACAATTAGTTATTTTTGTTATCTTTGTTATTAAAAATAAGATCTACAAACAATAGGACAAATGAATTAAAGAGTGCTTAGGCCTACATTAGATATTTAACAGTATCATTCAAGTAAGAAACAATACAGAAACTGAACAATCAAATGTAAATCTAAAACACTGCATAGTCGTCACATCAATTAACTTGATTCATAATAAAGCTACAAAGCTTCATTCAAGAGCAGTGTGTGATTTTCTCTTTTTCTTTTGTAGTTTGACCAACAGCTGCACATTTATTGTCTTAGGCTGCTGGGATCCTATTGCTCCAAATTTTTCCCCAACTGTTCACGTTCTTTTAAGACATAACCGACTATGTTTAAATAAATACTCATCAAGACAGGCATTTTGACATAACTGTGAATGTATTTGACACAGAGTATAATAAGGCACAAAATTAAAATGAATGGATCACACACTGTCTGAGAGGCGGCTTGTGCATGCGTTTTAGGTGTGTGTCAGACAGCAGACAGTGTAAGGCCACAAGGAGTTATTTTCTGCAACTTATTGCACTTGATTCTTTTTAACATCAAGCCAGTGATGTAAGTAACAGTCACGTATCCAGGCTATTCTCTAAAAGTTGCATCGACCTAATACTTTGACTTTTCCCAACGTTTTGAAGTAGCCTATTTTTAAAAAACTCAGATACTGCATGTTGTTGCGATATGTATATAGCGATATATATGTTTGCAATATTTCTACAATTTCATGTAGCCCTACTGTCTGGAAATTTTGGAGAGATGACTGTGTGATCAGACTGGTAACTAGGCATGGATGTAGAATCTACACCTCATTTTTTATGCCCTGTTCGTACCTTGTGTATTTATCTGGACAGATCTAGCCAGTTTAGGCTGTCCGAACAGCTGTTTATCTGTTTTGGTGGCAGCAATAAAGGGCTACTGGTTTTAAAACAGTTTAAGCTTCAAATGCTTAAGCTTCAAAATGAGACATGCCCCTTTGAAATTCATGGGTTTGGGCTTCTTCATGGGTTTGGACTAAAGTAATGTTAATTAAACGGGTCCTATTATGCTCTTTTACAAAGTCTTGATTTTGTTTTGGGAGTGTGCTAGAACTTGCTCTCATTCTTGGTGCCTCGAAAAAAGCATTATTTTTCACATAATTTCCATTTTTACAATACCTTTCTCCCTAGCCTGACACAAATGGCTTGAATAGTTCCGGGTTTGATGAAGGCCCATTTTCGAAAAACAAAATGTGTTGTGATTGGTTAGCTGTCCCGCTGCGTTGTGATTGGCGAACAGCTTTTACATTTGCCAAAAACAGAACTTTTTATATTAACAACAAACAAGCAAGCCTTGCTCAGATTTAAAAAGTAACGCAAAAGTAACGTAACACATTACTTTCCATAGAAAGTAACTAAGTAATGTAATTAGTTACTTTTTAGGGAGTAACTCAATATTGTAATGCATTACTTTTAAAAGTAACTTTCCCCAACACTGCGTAGTGAATGTATAAGATTTCCTCACCAAACTTAAGAAATTACTGTCAAAGATTTTTATTCACAATTTATTTTATACTAAATCCTTAGACATTTATATTTATAGGCCTCCTGCATGTTAACAGGTAGCCTAATATTGTTCAGTATGGATGTTGATACAGGAACACGTTGCACTTGGTGAAATCGCGTTAACCCTGGTGGTCCAAATTAACGGTTTTCGAATGACAGTCTATGGAGCCATGGAATAAAAGAATTTAAAAAAGGCTAATTTGATTTTATATTTCAAAATTCTGACTTTATTCACACAATTTTGATAAGAAAAAACAAATCGTATTTCTCTCTTCTCCTAGGCTCAGAATATGAGTTTATACCCTGGCTTTTCCCCCTCAGTAATGACAAAGTTAAAAAAAAAAAAGTCATAAAGTCCAAATTAGGAGACAGTCAGAGTTTTGAGATTAAATAAATGTTATGTAAAATGTTAATAGTGATAGGTTTAAATAATATTTCACGCTGTAACTGTAGGGCTAGTACAATACGTCCCCTATGAACATCATATGTGAATATGTAGACCTATTGTTTATGTAGCCCACTCTCTCTCTCTCCGCGCGTCTATTGGACTCTTGCACCGCCGCTGCTACTCTGCGTTGTGTTGTGTTGTGTTCGTGGGTGGTGGTAGAGCGACAGGACACGGACACAGAAGGGTTCGGGATCGAGGCTTGACCGTTTATTCGACAGCACAGCATCTATAGTATTGATAACGTGAACTCAATTCAGTTTTTGAACATGCAAAGTCCATTTCAATGCACATGCAATTCAATAACATGCTCTCGCTGCTTATATTATCAAACATAGCTTTGCATCAGCTACCACGTATTAATCGTATTCAAACGAAAGAACAAAACATTTTAACTCTCTATATTCCTCTGCATTTAGGTCTTTAACTTTAAAACACAAAATGTCTTAATAAACTGAACTTTAGTGCGATAATAACAAAGATGTTTCACATTTTAATTTCTGCTGCCGTTAACATGACTTACCTATAGTATTGATAACGTGAACTGAAGACAACATGGCGCACTATGCACGTATCAACACTACGGTAACACATCAAGAGGCTCAAACAACGCTAAAAGTACTTTATGTTTGGTAGACTCATAGCGACCTCTTGTGGACAACACAATATACTGCCTTACCTTTAAATCAAATTTATGCTTTAAAAGTAATCATAATTTTTATCCATAGTATATACTTTAAACGTCTACGTTTTGCTCCAAATGGCGTCATTGACAACAGTATTCTATAAAAATTATTTGCATTCCGATTTTGACATCAAAAAGCACAAAAATATTTTTTCCTCTGTTTCCATGGATTTTACCCGTTTCCCTCAACTTGTTACCAGTGTTTTTCTGTCACCGCTAAGCGCGCCGTTGCAAGTGACGTAACTCTGACGTCTACACCGAATCGGTTTACGCGAATCACGTGGCGATCAAGCATTTCAAGCAAGTTGTCGCAACGGCTCTGAGACTAATCAAACTATGACAACTGCCTCGGGAAGAGTGCTCTTCCCCTTTTGATAAACTGGAACTTAAATTGGGTCTGAGTGTATAAATTCTCCAGAGGGTTTCATTTACCTCAGCACCGTGTGATGTCTACTGACAAGGTAAAGATAATTAAATTTGTATTTTCGCCTACAGTCGTTTGATTGTTTCTTTTGCCTGTTGAGTAAGGAATACTTGTCGACGGGCCGTTGAATTCTTAGAAAATAATGCACACCCGAGGTAGTGATGATACAGCGACGACGCAAATACATTATTTTATAAGAATTCAATGGACCGAAGTCAATTATTCAGCTTATACTACGGTTACCACACCTCAAGACATCGATCAGATGACATATTTCAAGGCATTCGTCCAGTGTTTGTCCTTAAAACGCTATTGTGAGTAGGATCAATGTTAATTTCTTACGCAGCTCATCCAACGCCTCCTTTGCTAATTCCAAAATTTAAAAATATCCATTTTAGAACTAGAACGGCTTGAGCCGTTGATAGCAGACTAATGGAGTTAATAATGAAGCTATTAGAAAGACAGACAGCCAGAGAAAAAGAGGGAGATAAGCTCGTGAATTATCTCTGTGAGTCTGTTCCTCTCT
Organism: Cirrhinus mrigala; assembly: GCA_036247105.1. NCBI lineage: Eukaryota > Metazoa > Chordata > Actinopteri > Cypriniformes > Cyprinidae > Cirrhinus > Cirrhinus mrigala. The sequence goes on along the minus strand of CM070015.1, from coordinate 13,628,195 downwards.
CAAAAGTGATCGGCAGCAGCTTTTCTACTAATAATGAAACTTTAAGTTCATTTTCTTAAGGAACAGCGCTGTTGTTATTTCGCCTGTGAAAAAAAATGGCATGTAGTTTTTAAGTTATTAATCATCCGAGCAGCGCTAACAAGAGTATAGCGCTTATGTTTAAGGTGTGTGAGCGTCTGTAAGGGAGAGGGAGTCAGAGAAATAGATTATATGCTTTCCATACACAATAAAACGTATTTTTGTGGCAAAAACATGGAAATAATCTCGTTTTTAACCTATTGTTTACTGTATTTATTTGTTTGGTCAGTATAGTTGTGGGTTTTGGTTATTTTGAAATAACTGAAATCATATGGCGAAACATATGGTCATGTAATGCCCTCAAGTGCCTTTCCCTGAAAATAATTGCACACCTTAGAACGTTCGTCAGCCAATCAGATTCAAGCATTCAACCCCCTATTATAAAGTTTATTTATATATATTCATTTTTTTTTCATGTTTTGTTATTGCAGCCTTATGTTAAACTGCTCAAAATTACTTTTTTCCACATCAGTCCACACTACATGCACCATAAAGAAAGAGCAAAAATAGAATTGTCACAACTTTGTAAATTTATTTAAAAAAAAAAAGAAATGAGTGTACTGGATAAGTATTCAAACCCTTCTATAAGCCACTCTTGCTGTGGGCTTAGCGTCATTGTCCTGTTGGAAGGTAAACCTTCTTTCCAGTCTGAGGTTTTGAATGCTCTGAGTTTGGTGTGTTGGGCTTTCCTTCTACTCTGGGGCCGGTTGCATAAAAGGTTTAGACTAGTCTTAAAAAGTTAGTCGGCTAATTTTATCTTTAAAACTGTTCATAATTTTTTTAGTTTAGTTACAGGAAAATGTAGATTAGTCTAAGTTGAATCCAAAAAATAAGACTGGTTACTCTTTGGTTAACCACTAGTTGGTCAGACTAGGACTTAAGACACTGTCTTAACATAGAGGCTAAGTTTATACAACTGGCCCCCAGATGAGTCCCTCAGTCCCTGCCGCTGAAAAACGGCCCCACAGCATGAGGCTGCTACCACTACACTACTTTTGGGATACTGCTGTGCAGGTGATGAGCAGTGCCTGGTTTCGTCCATACATGGTGCTTAGAATTGAGACCAGATAATCTTGTTTCTCACAGTATGAGGGTCCTTTAGGTGCTTTTTACATGTCTTCACTGAGGAGAGGGTTGAGTCTTGCCACATTACCAAAGCCCAGATAGTGGAGTCTTGCAGTGATATTTGTCCTTCTGTAAGTTTTTATCTATCTCCACATATGGTCCACTAGAGTGAGCATCAGAATCTTGGTCACCACTCTAACCAAAGCTCATCTCCATCAATTGCTCAGTTTGGCCAGGAGGCTAGCTCAAGGAGGAGTCCTTGCTGTTTCAGACTTCTTCCATTAAGGGTAATGGAGACTCTATGCTTCTGTTAACCTTCAATGCAGCAGAATTTTTTTCAGAACATTTTTCCCAGATGTATGGTATGGCTTGAAGCAATCCCGTTTTTTTTTTTTAACCTCAGGGCTTGGTTTTTGCTCTGGCATTTTCAGCTGTTAGACCTTTCAAGACCTGTGTGCCTTTTTTCAAATAATACCCATTCAGTTGAATTTGCCAGTTTATCTTCACTCAAATTGTAGTATATACTGTTACAAGCAATATGAATGCTCCTGAGCTAAGTTTCAACTGTGCTAGTTAAGGGTATGAATACTTATGTAAAGGAATCATTTATGGTTTTTATTTGTAAGAAAATTGCAAAGATGTTAATAACCTGCTTTGTCATTATGATGCATGGAGTGTAGATTGATGTAGAAAAAAAAAAAAGTAATTTAAAGCTGTTTAACATAAGGCAGCAACATAACAAAATGTAAAAAACAAAATAAAGGGCTATGAATACCTTGTATAGAAACCAAGGTTATTATAGTTTTGCTTTTTTAAAATCGTTTTATTTTTATGTCATTTTGAAATTTGAAGTAAAATGTAGTTTTGTTTTTATTCGTTTCATTAATAATTTTGTTAGTTTTAGTTTAGTTTTTATTTTGTGAGCACATTTCTATTTCGTTTTATATAGTTTAGTTTCAGTTTCAGTTTTAGTTTTATTAAAAAAAAAAAGATCACTTCCAGAGCGCAGACCAACGACTTAATGACTTAAGCCTATGAGCAGTTGTCTAGTGACACAAAATTAAAGCATGCTGAGCTTGAATAGGTGGTAAAAGTATACAAGCAGTCAAGTATTTTTACTCCATAAATCTACACAAGTTGCGCTTACATTATCGTAACTAATAGCAGTAAATGTGTTTTATAATATTTAATTCGAAAATAAATATAATTTGTTTGTATTGGATATTTTATCTTATTTAACCATAATCATGATACTATAACTGTCATGTCTTGCGTACTTTCCCTCAAACAAACGTGCATAACTAGAACTAATTAAATTCCATAATGATGGCAGAGCCTTTCGATTCGCAGTATTGCGCACTATTGGATTCGTGCTGCAGATGAGGTGAAGGACAGCTTAGGGAGCGCTCGTTACTTGCTTTCTGTAGTCGATATAACTTTATTTTATACATTTTAGAAAGTATACACTGCGGAGACAATCACATTTAGGCAATAAGGTATATTTAAATTTTCTTTTCATTTATGAAGAATTATAAACGTGTTGTTCAAAACATTGTTCACAAAGATGTAGGGAAAAGTTTTATTGTTTATGAAATGGATATGCGTTCTCATCTTTTTTTCTGTTGCGCTGCCTGTCTGTTTTTCTATAAAGCACCAAATTTAAATGCCTATTTTTGGTTTAATCGCTTGCGTTACATGAGAAAAGAAATAATTTTGCCTTACTGATGCAGCAGATTTAATGGGGTGCCGGCAGTTCATGCCGCTGTCTAGGCTATGTCAAACGGGCCGGGTCGGGTACAGAATGTCTTCTATTACTTGTTCCGTATTATATGCTAAAAATATGCTTTAATATGCTTGTAAATGTTTTGTGCAGTTACTTTTTTGTAGATTAACACTTTAGCTAATACAAAAAATAAAAGTAAAATAGATTCTGAAAGCTTCCTTCACTGATCTCTACAGTGGAAGACATCAGCCATCTGTGATAATGCAATTACTCTAAAAACCTAAGTTCCAGAAACCATGTTGCATTTTTTAAATTAATGTAAAATGGTATTTTATTGCCTTGAACAAAAATAAAAAAGATCTTTGTCTTTAAATATAGTTGGTAATTTTAGCTATTCTCAATACATTTATATAATATAAAATTATAAATTATAATAACAATTTTATACAGATATAACAAATGTAATTAATTTTTTAGAACATATTTTGGTGAAGAATGGACCACATTTCTAGGTTGCATTGTAAAAAACAAATGTTTGCAGTGGGTTTTGTGCTATATAGTGATGTAGAGGAAAATATAGTCAAATGCAACAGTATATAGCTGCAGTGCGTACTTGGCGATGTTCACACTTCTTTGAAACATTTTTGTGTGAGACAGTCACATTTCAAACAAGTTCTTAATTTTATTTTTTTAAACATAAGTTGCTAGCAAGTTACGCTTAATGGTCAACCAGTGGTGTGAGGTTGGGGCAGGACTGTTTGCCAACCATGAAAAAAAAAAAGAGACCTACTTCAGTAGTCCAAAGCCAAGCATAAGTCTAACTCACAACTCTAACATGACTTAAATACTGCTGAAAGCAGCTTTTTTAACCTTTGCACAGAAGTTATGTTTTTGATATGTTTTTAACAGAAAGCATCCTACTGATTTATATTATTCATGTGTGTTTCAGATGGATAAAATATTCTTATTACTTCAGAAGTTCAGACTGGATAAATACTACAAAAAATTCATTGACCTTGGGATTAAAGAAGAACTGGATTTCTTTGACAGCATCAATGATGTGACCTTAAAAAGCATGGGTATGAGTTATATTCTTAAAAAAATTGTTGTTTGGCTTATTTAGATCTGTTCTGTTAATATCTGTAATTTCGATACATAATAATTCATGATAGTATATGAGATGGTGTCAACAAAGACCATTTTATCTATTAGCCAAAGAAGTGCACTATATTGGGACCATGTCAAAGTGTATGTTAAACCATATGCACTCTCCTCTCATGAAACTAATCACCTCAGTATTGAATATTACAGATAATGTTCTTTTTGTTCTGTTAAAAGATTTTTCACAAGCAGAGAGGAACCGGTATGACAATATGATTGGTTACCTACAAAGGATTGGCAGTGCACCGGTACCAGAGATGGAAGGAATGCCTGTAACGAAGTCACTTAATTCATTTCATGTATCCTACCGGTTTCCAAAATGTCCTGGAATACAAGAGATCACAGGTAAATCTCTATAACGCACACTTCATAAACGGTACTAATGTTGTTTCTCACGCCAAAAGACAGTTACAGTAATAAGGCCACTGAGAGATGTCAAACAAGATGCATATGCTTAAATTTAAGTACACGTACGCTAGATTTATTCAAAGACTATCCACAAGTTTCCTACGCCCCATGAGGCCTTGCGTCAAAAAGTGGGAGCGTCTTCTGGTTCAAAGTAAACAACAGGACGTGACACTCATTCATTCAACAGTTGACAGGAGTGACGGGCAAATGAAGCCCTGTGAAGCACCGAGACTTTTCTCTTGACTTTTTTGGGAAAAGATTCAAAGCTTAGAGAGTGTAGAAAACAGCGCGATCTAGTGGTTAGTAAAAAATAAAGCAGCCAAAAGCTTATGAAGCTCCGTCGGAAGACGCATTCACCACAATTTCCATAGATCCATCCATGTTATATGCACAAATAAAAGCCAAACCGTGTGTGTGTTTGTTTGTTGAATTTCTGACTCTGATAAATTAATTTACCCATTGAACAGTGCCATTAAATGCCAGTACAAATATTAATATGATGTAATAGAAGAATAATGTACGCATATATTAATTGTATATGGCATATATTTAATTTTCCTGAAATAATTTGTATTCTTCATATTACTTGTATGACTGGATATTTAAAAAAGTAATTATTAAGTAGGTCCCAATGAAAATGTACTCGCAAAGTAAGATCTGGGGGTCGAACATTAGCACACGCAAGGTGAATCGTGCACATGACTGAAGATTTAGCGATCCAAACTTGCTAATGATGTGGGAACACACATTCGAAAAGCATATGTTGTCCGTAAGAACGTAATGGCATCTCTCATCAAGGTGTGCAACTTTACAAAGTAAACAATGGTCTCTTTGTTAATTAGCACACAAAATACCATTGGTATACTACGTCCGCCGCCTCACCGGAAGTTGTACCCATGTCCTTTTTTTACAGTAGCGCCCCCTGGAAACTTGTGGATAGAATACCCAAGACGTGTCACTTGTATGCCACTTGAATGGGGAAAAATGCAATGCCATGAAGCCCCATGAGCTCTAAGATCGTTTACAATTACTTTGAATCATTTAAGAGACACTTATCAAAAGTAACTTAAAATTTGGTCTATCATTTCCATAGTGTCACAGTGCCAACTTTTAAGAGTAAACAAAATGGTATGCATTTTTGAACAGACCGCAGAATACCAAGGGAAAAGAAAATTACTGTAAACCACCTGTTTAGGACCCTATAGGAATTGCTTAGATTCCTCTCCAGAAAACACATGTAACACACCAATACCTACAAAAAAGTCACCTGATACGAAGCCCAAAACCCAACCCAACATTTAAATTTTTCTCGGCAAGTTTTGTGCCGTTTTTTTTTTTTTTTGCCATTTTCAGGCGTTATTTAAACAGACTCCTCCTAGATATTTAAACAGATAAACACCAACTTTGGTCAGTGTAATTTAAAGCCCCTTGTGATGTTAAATTGCAAAGATCTTGAGTTTTCGTTGAAGGGCTTGTCCGTGGGAGCTTGACAAACTTTGATGTTTCGCCATTATAAAAAGAAGTTGTTATAATTCAGGCATGCAATGTCCAATCTGCCCTAAACTTCACATGTTTGGTAAGAGTCCTGACCTGAAGAGATCTACATGCCCATATTCAGTTATAGTCATAGCTCCACCTGCTGGCAACAGGAAATAACTTGTTTTACACTAACTTGAACATACAGTGTCCAATCTGCATCAAACTTCACGTTTAGTAAGAATCCAGGCCTGTAGAGATCTAAAGACCAGTGTTGAGTTATAACCATGCTTTACACTAACTCAAACATACCATGTTCAATCTGCACCAAACGTCATATGTTTGATAAAACTCCTGGCCTGAAGACATCTACATGCAAATATTCAGTTATAGTCATAGTGCCCAGCTGGCAGTGGGAAGTTTGGCACATAAAATTGACTTTGACATATTCCTCCTATATACCGCTTTAAATGCATATTGCTCACTGTTCGCCGTTTTGCTGTAGCCACCGAGTGACAGTGAGCCTGGAAGCGAGGGCCATTCCCGTGCTGTTTGCAGCTTAAATCATTTAACTGCTTTTATAAAATTTTCACCGTACAAGGTTTTATAAAATAAACACACATGTAGGTTACAACTATAACCATGGTTTCCTGAGAAGGGGAACAAGATACAGCGTCTGGAGTTATCCAATAGGGAATGCCTTCAGGCTTGCCTGCAAAAAATGTGACTCACATACTGTTTAGTGGAGCCACTCCCAGAGGCCAGTAACTCTAATTGCAAGAGAAGGTATCTTAGCTTTGATGCTTTAATGCAAGGGAAGCCCTGGCCTTTACAACCTTCTGTCCTCCCTTGCAGGGCGGATAAAAATGGCTGCCCATTTGGGTTTGCGTTCATAGTGTGTGTTCAATACTCACGGCTTTGTGTGTGCACTTGAATGCTTGACATGCAGAGCACAAAATCCTAATGTGGGACAGCATACTAGGCTACACGCCATGCCACTTTCACTTTACTTATTCAGGGAAGGATGGAAAATGAAGCAATGTATTTTTTGTAAAATAAAAAATATAAATAAAATTTGGTCAGATATGTTGGTAAAATAGATGCAATAGAAAGGCCAGCTCCATTCTGCCGAATTCCCATTTAGTGACTGACATTAATAAGTGTGAGTCAGGAAGAAATGGAAGGCTCAAAGGGGACTGATGCCCATGGTTTACCAGGAAGCAATTTTCCAAACAATCACGAGTGATTTTTCTCCTGCAGACAAAGAAGCTAATGATGTATTTTGCAGGTGCCCTCTTATACTCACAGGTGCTCCGCTCATTATATATAGACTGCTGTCTGCCAGTAGGTTGGGTACACGGTGAAGCTGAAGGCATTAACTATAGCGTAAACTCCAGATGCCACCTCGTAGATCCGCTTCAAAAGGGAACAAAAATGTAATAATTTATTGTTGTAATAATGTAAGACGTATGTGTTTATAGTGTATTTTACAATGGATTTAAACCTAGTTCAGCCAATCCTAATCAAGGACCAGAACTATCCATTTTAAAATGTATTTATTTTTTTGGTCTCATAATCATTGTACAGGTCTAAATCCTGCACAAAATACAGTGGAGGATCTGATGCTGCGAATCTGCCATGAGAACAAGGTTGACAGAAACATGTCTGTATGCCTTTACACTGCTGATGGTATGCCTTTGACTGATGACCCCTATTTCAACACATGTAGGTGTTCAAATGTTTTCAATGTTTTATTTCAAATATAGAGACAATTGTTTCCAATGTCTCAAATGTGATGTATTCTTTGTTATAAGTCTATAAGCAGCTACAAAAAAATCAAGGAATGATTACTCATTGATATACTCAGTACAAATCTGAAAAAAAAACAAAACAAAAAAACAATTGTTTGTGTGTTATTCGTTTAGTCATATTGTCTATAGGCAATATTTAAGTAATAATCAATACAGAATTCCAGATCAAAAAGTTCACTAACTTTTTCTTGACACTTTATGATTTTCCTGCTATTATTAGTTCTGCATGTTTTTCACTAATTTAATTTCTCTGCATGCTTTTATCTTTATTATTAAAGGGTCTTTGAATGACAGGCATATTGCAAGTGGGAGCGAACTGTATGCCATATTTACACCAAGGGAAAATTTAACAGAGTTACCATCGACACAGGCTAACGTCAGAAATGAAGGACAGAGTGTCATCCGCTGTCACATAATGTTACAGGTACTACTACTGATGTATGATCACTTTAATCAAAAATATGAAAATCCATTGATTCACCAAAACAAACCCATAAATTTCACATTTAGAATGTAATGTTGCCAGTGTCAAGTGTAGAAACAAAAAGTTATTACACTCTTTTTTGTTTTTGCTTTTTCTGTTAATAGTTTAATACATCAATTGTAAACAGAAGAATCTACTTATTACACACTGTCATTTAACGTGATATTGAATCAAATTATAAAACACCAGTCAAATCCTTTATATTTGTACAAATATGTTTACAATTTTTCCAATCACTTCAGGAGGATGGCGCTCATGCATAAAAGTAATTTCATCCTTGTGACTCATTTTCAAATGAGTTAAACTTATCCTGTGTTACAACCATCCAAAATCTCCTCTATATCAACATCTGTCATGTTGTTTTTCTTATATTTGTTTAACAGGGAGACTTTGAAATCAAAGTGGACCTTGAAAGTGATACACTGAGGGATGTGACGCAACGGCTCTCTCTCGAAAGTAGCATACCAGCACCAATTCTTCACATCAGGTCACTAATGATCATATCATTGAGATTACATCATTTTATACATACATACATTATATGTATCTATACATATATACATGATGTGGCAATTAATAATCTAAATCAGAGGTCTTTAACCTTGTTCTTGGGGACCCACTATCCTGAAGAGTTTAGCTACAACCCTAATCAAACACACCTGAAGCAGCCAATCATGCTCTTTAAGACTGCTTGAAAAATGCAGCCAGGTGTGCTGAAGCAGGTTGGAAATAAACTTTTTGGGAGTGGGTCCCCAGGAGCAGGGTTGAAGATCTCTGATCTAACTAATCGCAAACTAAATTTGGCTCTGCAAATACCCTCAAAAATGTAAAGCTATTAACAATAGTTTAAAGCTATTATTGTGTTAAATGAGAAAGTATCAAGTAGATATTACAAATAGTAGCTTTAGAAAGAAATATTTTATATAAAATTTATTGAACATTTAGGCTACAGCAGACTAACATAAACTATGGAACACAAAAGAACATAATTTGAGAAACATCTCAGTATTTTTGATCCATGCAGTGAACATCACTGGTAGCCAAAACAGCTTTGCTACCAATAGTCTTCAAAATGCCTTGTTACATGTTACGCAAAAGAAAGTAAGTCATACTTGATGACAGACATGATTAGACATACATGATTAGCCGTTACGCTTTTTTAGCTGAAGGTTGCAGGCTTGCCTTCTAGTGGCTTTGGTATTTTCGTTGGCAAAACTGAGCAAAAACAGACTATATTGTGTTTAAAATGTAACATAATATTAGCTTATTTACTGACGTACAGGTCTGGGGCGGGGCCAGCCAGTGTGTTAACTGCGTTTATAATATTTTAATTGCTTTTTTTTTTTTTTTTTAACTAATTAAGTTAACATGTTAAACTGACAGCCCTAATACACACACACACACACTGATTTACAGTATTGTTAAAAGTATCAAAATTCTTTCAGTATTGTGTTTTCCCAGGCTGAATTTTTGTTTTCTTTTTTTCCCACAGAGGAGAAGAGTACAATCATGTTGACAAACTAAGTGAACTTGGAATCACTGAGGATTCAGTTCTTCAGTTCTATCTGTCATCGTTTGATAACGAGAAACCAAGTCCAAGTCTTCTCTTCCAAACAGATGTCAGACCGTCAGTGAAGCAAACAAAGAAAGGCCTAAGTGTTTTTCTTTCAACGCTGTATGCCATTGTATGTTAAAGTACTATCATTTCATTTTTTTGTCAAGGTTTAATGCTTGCAGAACTAGAACCTGGGTCACCTAAAATGGGTGAATCCAAGTTGCAGACCAATCATAAATGCAGCTTCATCCACAAAAGTTTATTCAAAAAGTGCCTAATATCTATGTCATTATACTCCTATGTGTCATATAAACCTATCAAAAGTTTCATCTCAGTTTACACTGGAATATTAGTCGACACAATCAAAGAAGTGTGTCCAGTTACATCATGACATGTGAGAAGGTTAACTTTCAGAGAATCTAGATTGTAGAATTTGGAGATCTTGGGATCTATTGTGCTGCAGTTTAGCTCACACCTTTAAAAAAAATAAACAACTGTGGCCAATCATGTTAGTGTTATTTATATAGTAGAAGCTACATTGCTTATTTGAAAGACTGTTTCATTATTTATTTATTTATTGGTTGACTTTTGATGTCATTAGAGACATTCACACTGATAAGATGATCTGCATCTATGGACACTTCAGTACTCAAACCATGATAGTGGAGCCAGCTGATCCACAAACACATGTAATTACCAATGACTGTTTCTTGACAGCAGGTTTGAGACCAGCTGCTCCAAACGTCAGATAAAACATACTGCTTTATTTTTTCAGTGCAACTATTGGTAAGATTTTCTGTATTTTGTCCTATTCTTTAGAAACTTAAACACTGTGGAGACGATTTCAAGAAAGTGGTTGCATATATTAGGAGACTGAGTGGATGCAATGCTTTGGCTCAAAGTTTGTTCCAGATGATCTGTAGGAACTTGCATGTAACTAGAAACCAAAAGGTTGGTTATATATTGTATAATATAAAGTGTGCAAATTATTCACAGAATGGGGTTGAGTTTTGCACACTAATATAAAGTGAATTATTGCAATATTATCTATGAAATATTTGTCCGATCATAAGTCTTAAAATAACTCTCTTATATTTTCTTTTCAGATTGCTGTTGTTGAGGGTCTTTACTTTCTGTTCCGAGAGTTGTTACCAGGTCTTAATGAAAGATCAGGCCCAAAGGTCATCGAAGATGGCGAAGTTTTTGAATATGCAAATATTTGCTGGGCTTACTTGATTAGTCAAGGACAGGTATGTTTGCAGAGAATTACACAGATAGTTAAACTTAAAAATGTAAAAATTACAGTTTTCAAGTGGCAGTCTATGGAGCCATGGAATAAAAGAATAATAAAAAAAGGTCATTTGGATTTTATTTTATTTTTTTAAATTCTGACTTTATTCTCACAATTACGTGATTATATTTCACAGTTCTAATAAAGAAAAACAACTCGTTATTCTCTCTTTTCCCGTCGGCTCTTCTGGCTTTTTTTTCCCCCTCAGAATTGATCTCACTATTTTTCTCATTGTTTTAATTAAAAATGTACTTTATTATATTTAAAAAAAGAAACTATATATTAAATGTGGCATGCAGTTGCTCGTTCAACGTACCTTTTTTTTTTTCTTTTTTTTTTTTTTTCTCTTTCGTTGACAGGACAGTGGTTGTGGCTAGAGGGGATACGGGGGGAGGGGAATCAGGAAAGGTTCACGAGGTGGGATTCGATCTTGGGACACCTAAGGTGCATTTGCACCATATGTCGGCGCACTGCCCACAAGGCTATTGGTGCCGACCATTCAATGTAAATTGTAATAAAAGTAATTGATAATCACAATTACAATTTCAAGGGAATAATTGACAATTATGATTTTTGTCATAATCGTGCAGCCCTATAATGTAAAAATTTTAATAGTAATAGGTTTAAATAATATGTCATGCTGTAACTGTAGGGCTAATACAATACGTCCCCTATGAACAGCGTATGTGAATATTATGTATACCTATTTAAATCAAATTTATGCTTTAAAAGTAGAGTAATCATAGCAGTTTTAATCCATAGTATGTCTGTTTAAACATCTGCGTTCAGCTTCAAATGGCATCTTTGACAACATTATTCTATAAAAATTATTTGCATTTCGATTTTGACATCAAAAGGCACAAAAATAGGTTTTTTTTCCTCTTATTCCATTGATTTTACCTGTTTACCTCCACTTGTTACCAGTGTTTTTCTGCAACCAGTATTCGTGCGCAACTGCAAGTGACGTCACTGTGACGTCTACTCGAAATTGGTCTATTCATATTAATATTGTACAAAAAAACTTTTTCACTTAAAGAAGTCCACTTCCAGAACAACAATTTACAAATAGTTTACTCACCCCTTTGCCATACAAGATGTTCATGTCTTTCTTTCTTCAGTCGTAAAGAAATTATGTTTTTTGAGGAAAACATTTCAGCATTTTTCTCCATATAATGGACTGATATGGTGCCCCGATTTTGAACTTCCAAAATGCAGTTTAAATGCGGCTTCAAACGATCTCAGCTGAGAAAGAAGGGTCTTATCTAGTGTAACGATCGGTTATTTTAATAAAAATAATACAATTTATATATTTTTTTTTAATGCCAAACGCTCATCTTGTCTTACTCTGCCTGGAATGTTTTTGTTCCAGTTCATGACAGTTAGGGTATGTTTAAAAACTCCCATCTCATGTTCTCCCTCAACTTCGAAATCGTCCTGTATCACTGTTTTTCATTTTTTAAGGGTGTTTGATCTTCTTTGCTTGTTCACTTTGCAAAGACTGGGTCAGTACTTCTGCAGCAATGTAGTGATGATCTTGAAATGATTTTTAAAGTTGAGGGAGAAAATATGTTTTTTTCGACATACCCTAACTGTCTTGAGTCAGAATAGTTTAGGGAGAGAAAGGCAAGGCGAGCTTTGAGAGTTTTTAAATTGCATTTTTTTAATGAAAATAACCGATCGTTTCGCTAGATAAGACCCTTCTTCCTCGGCTGGGATTGTTTACAGCCGCATTTGGAAGTTCAAAATCGGGGCACCATACCAGTCCATTATATGGAGAAAAATGCAGAAATATTTTCCCTAAACATAATTTGTTTATGACTGAAGAAAGAAAGACATGAACGTCTTGGATGACAAGGGGGTGAGTACATTATATGTGAATCTTTGTTTTGGAAGTGGACTTCACCTTTAAAAACATATATGTTTTGGACTGTGTTATGTTCATAGATGCTAGATTTGCAGTGACTGCAGCAGTCATTAAAAATTTGGTGATTGAAAACATTTTATCTTTTTTTTTTGTTGTTGCTTGTTCGTTTGTTTGTTTCAATCCAGAATGAGAGTGATGATCTGGAGTACTACGCTACAATTTCCTTGAAGACCTATCCTACTGGCCAGCGGCTCTCTGAGCCAGTGAGAGTACCAGGGACACCAGAAGTATTTGATAGGTCATACGTACTGGAAAAAATCACAGGTAAAAGCTGGAACTGAAATGTCTGTTATACCATCATCTCAATTCATCAATACATCCATAATGTGAGGTTTTATTTTAGATGGTGTAAGAATTCCAAACTGTGAGGAGGAGAATCTACTGGAGTCATCGATTCATAGAGCTACAGACATCGAGAAGATTTTGCTTAGTCTTCCGGCATCATTTGATCGGTTCCCATTGTGGATCTTTCATAACAGCACCCCACCAGGTTGCAAGTATGTCATTTTTTTAGGAGTCTTATAATTTGATATAATATATTTTAATAATATTAATATATTGGATATGGTAAACAGTTTCATTACATTTTTATACAAAATGCATTTTTAAAGCTTTCAGATTGAACAGAAGAAAACATTTTCAGACTTGTTTGAGGATGTCAAACAGTGCAGTCACTTGATTATCACACCACCCCTACAACTGGCAAATATGGGAACAGAGGCTCCTCTGCTGGTGTATCTCAGTGAAGGTCCAATTTGTATATTGTTTGAATGCTAATAGCTAGACTGTTTAATCAATTTATTATACTGTAAATATACAAGATCAATTACAAGATACAACAACATCAATAGGAGATTTGCAGTGTTAAAAACCTAATAAGATTTTATTTTCCTGTTTATATTTAGCAATATTTATATATTGTTGACGTTTATTCTGATCTAACATTGTTTATCTGTATAGATAATCTAGGTGTTTACTTGAACAAAGACAAGGGAGACCGGTTTAAGATTAGGATTTATGACTGTCTGTCTGGAGAAGTGACCACAAAAAATGTGAATGATCTGGCTAAAATGTAAGTAATAAAAAGCAGATACAAACCATATAAATCATGTTTTATGTTTTAATTAATAGATGGTTATCATTAGGGGTGGAATGGTTCAACTTCGTCACTGTTCCATTAGCCATTTAATCAAAAGCAGTGAGTGATTTCCTTGTCATGACTGAGCAGCCCTTGTAAAGGACAAATTAACTTGCAGAAAAAAATGATAATGATAGTTCATTTACTTATCCCCTTGTCATCCAAGATGTTCATGTCTTTCTTTCTTCAGTCAATAAGAATTTTTTTTTTTTTGAGGAAAACATTTCAGGATTTCTCTCCATAGTGCCCACGAGTTTGAACTTCCAAAATGCAGTTTAAACGCAGCTTCAAAGACCTCTAAATTATCCCAGCCGAGGAAGAAGGGTCTCATCTTGCAAAACGATCTGTCAATTCAAGTTGACAATTTAAATGCTCAAATGCTCATCTTGTTTAGCTCTGCATGAACTCTGTATTCCGGTTAAGACAGTTAAGGTAGGTCGAAAAACTCCAATCTCATTTTCTCCTCCAACTTCAAAATCATCCTGCAGAAGTACCGACCCAGTGTTTACAAAGTGAACGTGCAAAGATCATCAAACGCCCTTTACCAAAAAAGCGATGTAGGATAATGAACAATAGACGCAGAGCTAGACAAGACAAGCATTTGAGGTTTAAAGGTATATAAAAAATAACTGATCGTTTTGCTAGATAAGACCCTTCTTCCTCTGCTGGGATCGAAAATGCAGTGACACTGCATTTTGGAAGTTCACTATATGGAGAGAAATCCTGAAATGTTTTCCTCTAAAAACATAATTTCTTTACGACTGAAAGAAAGACATGAACATCTTGGATGACGATGGGGTGAGTAAATTATCTGTACATTTTTGTTCTGGAAGCAAACTTCTCCTTTAAGCTTTTACAAATTTGTATGGTTTACTTTCTCCTTTTTCCAATTTTACTCATTTAGACTCAATGATACCAGAACTGACAACACTGTTGAAGTCAGTAAAACCCCCAAAGAGGCAATTGTGGTAAGTACTAGAGAAGTTCTTGTAATGTTTACTACACTTTCAAATGGCTATAATCTCTAACTGTACCATGATACCACAATATTAATTCATTAATGCTCTTATCAGGTGCTCTTTGATTCAAGTTCTTCAATGATGGAAGAATGTTATGACACTGCCAGTCAGATGAAGCGCATTGATGCGGTCAAGCAAATCTTTGACAGCTTTTCAAACCGCAGCATGTCATATGATTTTCAACATGTCATCTGCCTTGTGATGTTTAACGACAAAGTGAAAACTCTTCTGAAATTCACAGAAAATCTGGAAACCTTCAAGGTATTTTTGTCCTGATCATTACACCATTATCTCAATCAAAGAAAATAATTTTTTTTGATAATTACTGTTTGTATACTTTTTGAATTAATCATGCATTGCATATTATTTTTCCATGTAGGAGCAAGTGCATGCTATTGAAGCATCTGGGTACACTAGGTTATATGATGCACTTGTTCGTGGTATCGCAGAGCTGGACAATATCAAGAAAAGATTTCCAGCTTGCAGATGTCGCATCTTGTGTCTGACAGATGGCAATGATTTCAGGTGTGTGTCTGTGTATCTGTTCCTAAATAACCTGAATTGATGGTCTTAAAATGTTACTATACCAACTAAAATGATAATGGATCTGTTGTCTAATCTACAGTTCCATGAGTAATCCAGTCACCATTGCCAGAAAATTGGTGGACAGCAATATTGTGGTTGATGCAGTTATTGTTGGCGAGGCAGATAACACTGTTTTACATGGAATCAGCTATGTAACAGGTTTGTGTGTGTACATATTAACATTTTTCTTATGCTAGTTTAAGGCACGAAAGTAACTCAAAATACTAATGGTTTTTTATTTGAATTATTATGTATATATATAAATCTATTTAAACAATATGTTTGGTCACACTACTACTTATAACGCAAGTTGTTATAAAGTTGTTGTTTTTTCTTCCATAAATTTTAAGTAAAAGTTTGAATATTTTCTGTAAATAACAAAAAAAAAAATTTTTGAACATCTTGGTACATAAAAGCAGTATGACCCAATAGTGTGACTGTATTTGGACACAGTTCTCACAACAGCACTGTAGCTATGGTCTGGAATCTACTAAATCGAAACGCCATAATGCACAGACTCAAAATACAGATAAACAATAAATGCACAATACAGACAACGGCACAATACAGTAACAAATTACCTAAATTTGAGGGCAATAAAATAAAGTACAGCAAAATCCCACGGAGATCTGTAAATTTTTAAGAAAATAAATGTTGTTTATTTAATGTTAGCATATCTATAAAATGTATGCAGACTTAAAAAGCAAAAGTTTATTGATGATCATACACCAAACAGACAAATTCAAACATTAGGCAGGGAAATGTGGTCAGGGTAATGCAGAGGTTGATAACACTATGAGACAGTCTGACAGCAAACAAATCCAAAACAGGAATCCAAATCCAAAACGGACAAGGTAAATCATTAACAGAAGGCGATCCAATAATCATGAAACAAATTCTGGGTAAGGCCGTAGAGCTGGTGATACTCTGCTATGAGGCAGTACAACAGCATGGCTTACTGTATATATGAAAAAAAAACAGGAAATGAATGGTGAATGTGGAGCCGGAAGTGCCTAGTATTAGGGCTGCACAATTAATCGAATTTCTAATCGTGATTACAATTACAGATGCCACAATTATTACTTACATTATTCTGCTTTCTTAAGATGTGTGGGTGGGTGGGTGTGTGTGAGAGAGAGTGTGTGTATTTTTCCTACAGGTTATCTTAAGGTTTTTTACTTTTTTTATATTTAAAGAGGAAACTATATATAAAAATGTGGTATGCATTTGCTTCAAACAGTAGCATAATTTATTTCGAAACATCATTCAATGTAAATTGTGATAATCATAATTAATATTCGCAATTACAATTTTAAGGGAATAATCCACAACTATGATTTTTGTCATAATCGTGCAGCCCTACCTAGTATCCTGGTGATGATTCCCTATAGTGGCTAGGGGAGTGAGTCCTGGGCTGAGATGTTACATTTTGGGTGTTATAGGCCTCCTTGTACTAGCCAAGTCTGAGTTTAAAGGAGTGTGCACTTTTTATGACATCCATTTTACTGTACATTCATTTTTGGTTGACAGATCACTGTGGCGTTCTCTGTTGATTTTAGGTGGATATTGCTTTAAGCCGGAGAATGCAAAAGCTGCCCTTAAGCTGTTTGAGATGGAAACAGTCTTGTCCATGGAGCTAAGGGCAGAGAGAACAAGGATACCGGTTTCTTCTATAAAAACAGAGGTAAGAAATGAAAGCCATTACCTGTTACCTGCCTTACATTACATCATCAGTCCTCATCAATAGTGACATTAAAACACATTTTAGGCTTAATATCAAGAAATGTGTAATGTGCACAAGTAGTGCTCCAAATAAAGTTGAATTATAATTTTTATATCAGTATGTCTTATGTCAGTAAATATGTTAATAGATTTGAACTATACTTAGTTTGAAATAAATGTATTTTAAATATATTACTTTTTTTTACTAGGGTTGGTATACATGCACCCCTGATAAAGAACCAAGGATTTCTGCAAATAACTGCATTAATTCTGGAAAATCTCTATCACCAGCAAGAGTACTGCAAGATTAGTCATTTAGATTTTTTTCCTTTCATTTGTTATCAATAGGAAGACTTGACCAGAATTTTTGCAACCCATGGCTATGATGAAAGACCAGAAATGAAGCTTCCTGCTCAAATCACTAAGAAAGCGGCCAGGACAGAGAAGTATTATTGAGTGCCCACAAATTCAGACTACAAGTCCATTTTTTTTTAAATATTACACAAACAAGAGTTTGATATGGCTCTATCCACTTGTTAAGTCGTGACATATCAGATACTATTTCCAGGTCCAAACCTTCACTCTTCACTCTTCACTCGTTTTATGTGTGAATACTAGGGTACAATGAGGCTAAAGGCACCTTTGACATTATTTTCCTCTGAACCTAGCACTTTCCTAGCACTTTTTAAAAATGTTTAAGTAGCAAATCGCTAAAATTATTGAATACATTTAGAGACAAAGGTCTTCTTAATGATTTTCAGTTTGGTGTAAGGTAATTAAAAGCAACAGTTTTTCAAGAACATAAGAATATGTAAAAGTATGGTATTTGGGGTAAAAATCACCATTGCTGTTGGGGCTAAAAGGCACAGTAATTAACATTATAATTATTAGATGGCTGACTTTTCCATTTGTCGACATGACATGATTAGATTCAGATAGTAAATATCATGTATTATGTTGGGTGTCCATCCTAAAGATAATCACCATGTTTAGAATGAAACCATCATATTTAAAAATATGCTATTAATCAAATCATATAATAAAATATCATTTGTTGCTACTACTGTAAATCTCTATTAAATTATGGGATCTCATTCAGTGCTTTCAGAATTTTGTTTCTGTATTTTAAAATGTATTTTTAACATTTTAATGACAGTATATTTACTAAACAACAATTATTTTATTTTTTATCCATAAAAATGAGCAGAAAATGGTACAAAATTTGCTAAAATGATTGTTTTGAACAAATAAAATATATATATATATATATATATATATATATATATATATATATATATATATATATTATATATATATATATATATATATATATATATATTGGCTTAAGTATTTGTATCAATACTGTGTGCCTTTTGAGTAAAGAAACAGCCCTATATTTAATGAAGCAAAACATCTGAACCAAAAGTGACCTGTTTTCAAGTAGTGCGAAAGTTAGTTGTGCAAAATTCTTTAGCGTTACCTCAGGCCACGTTGCTTGTCGGTTGAGCCTTGTGATCAAATAAAGCCTTATTCCTTTAAAAGTAAATTTAGAACTGTCTTAGGCAGGCAAAGTTGCCAGGTATGTGAAACAAAACCAGCCCAAATGCTATTCATTGGGGGTCCCCTCTGTCAAAATCAAGATTTCTGGGTGGTGCCCCTCAAAAAAGCAAAAAACAGCAAAAAACAGACATGGTGGTGCAGTAATACTTAAAGGAGAAGTTCACATCCAGAACAAAAATTTATAGATAATTTACTCACCCCCTCATCATCCAAGATGTTCATGTCTTTCTTCAGTCATAAAGAAATTATTTTTTAAGGCAAACATTTTAGGATTGTTCTCCATATAGTGGAGAAAAGGCTCTAATCCCAGCCGAGGAAGAAGGGTCTTATCTAGCGAAACGATCGGTTATTTTCTAAAAAAAAAAATATTTATATACTTTTTAACCTCAAATACTTGTCTTGTCTAGCTCTGTGTGAACTCTGGTGCATTCCGGTTCAGTACAGTTAGGGTATGTCTAAAAACTCCCATCTCATTTTCTCCTGTAACTTCAAAATCGTCCTAGATCACTGCAGAAGTACCCACCCAGTGTTAAGAAAGCGCACACCCTTTACAAAAAAAGGTAAAGCAATGTTGTGAGGTAAAACAGCGAATTTGAAGTTGGAGGAAATGAGATGGGAGTTTTTAGACATACCCTACCTTGTAATCACAGCGATTACGGTATGGCGTGAACACACCTATAATTCACAATGGCTTTTAATGTGGCTCAACCATTCATAATGAACGAATCAATTGTAATGCTAAGGGATTTTTTTTCCCTGTAATGGTTTAGATTTATACTTCCCCTGCCAAAATGTTCACTGTGCCCACAACAAAAATAAATAATAATTGAATCTAATACGTGATGACAGTTGTTATAATTAAAAAAAAAAAAACACTTATATGGTTCTTTTCCTAAATAAATTCTAGTAAATATATGGATCAATATTTAAGTATTCTGGAAATTTTTAAAGAGACTTTTAATTCAATTCATTAATTCCTGAAGTACACACTCTTAAGTTATACGGAATATCTCTTTATATAACTCTCTTTATACTACATGCTAATATACAATAATTTCCTTATTAGTGTACTAAAAAAGAAGATACGAGAATCCAAGTCAGGCCGCTTCATGGAGAAAGAGAAACGGATCATAGAAGAGCTGAAAAGTCTTCACTGTGATCCCCATCCATTTTGTTCTGTGTATCCCTCAGAAACCGACTTCAGTAAGTATGATTAAATCTGTTTGTTGTTGGTGGTCAAAATAAAATAGTTCATGCTATTTGTCTTGCTGTTAGACTTTTTAATGCATGAAATGTACACATAGTTCCAAACATCAATAATTGTGAATAATTTGATCAATAATTGTAACACAGTCAATGTCACTATATAGCATGTAGTCTAAAATGTACATTCTCTCACCACCTTACACTTCCTGTTTGTTGTATATTGCTCACACAAACAGCCATAATCTTCCAAAACCTGGCAATACATTAATTGGTTTGCATATCTGCCACTTATTCATCAGATATAGTGTCAGTTGCTTCCTCTAATTAAATAAGGTAGTCAAAATTACACATATAGGTAATGTGTACAATAACATTTAATTTTTTTCAGCTTTTTGGAGGATTGTCATGAAAGGACCACCTGATACCCCCTATGAGAATGGAACCTTTGAGCTCTACTGCCAGTTTGGTCGTGATTATCCAGTGAAACCACCTGTCGTTCGGTTCTACACTCCTGTATCCTATAGCCTTCACAGTGTCATATTAGTGTCACAGTAATTTTTTAGAACCTGATTTCTGTTTTTGATTAATATATTAAGAGTAGAGCACAGAACACCTTAGCATTTTGTACTCTATAAAATACTTAACTGCAGTACAGATTTACCATTGCAACATCAACAGCGTGGGAAGGATTTGCCACAACATATTTGATCGACACTACTCAGCTGATGTTACTATGAGAGAGATCTTGGATGCTGTATATGGACTTCTGATAGTCCCAGAGGCAGAAGATCCATTAGACAGGTAGCCTCTTATTCTTTATCTGGTGTTTTTTCATTACCACTTTAAAACTCTGAAAGTTTTTATTATTCAGTGGACTTAACAAATCTACTGCAATAAATAATGAATGAATACATGTATTTTTGTCCACTATAATATCTTCCGTCTATAATATCTTCAGCATATTAGCAGAGGAATTCCTGACCAGCAAAGAAGTCTATGAGCAAGCAGCTAAGCATGCCACTGCAATAAACGCATGTCAGTCCATGGAATCCATTGAAAAGGTAAATTCTTTTTCATTCCATTATTACCTGCAAACAGAACTCAGAGTTTTTGTCAAAGAGAACTCATGTTTATGACTTTTTAAAGACACTTAATTTCATTACTGGACAATCATACATTTTTAAATGTTTTGAAATAGTTCACCCAAAAATGAAAGTTAGCCCATTATTTACCCTCCAGGGATCCTAGGTGTATATGACTTTGTTTCTTTCAGACGAATCCAGTCAGAGTTATATTAAACATTATCCTGCCACTTCCAAGCTTTAGATTGGCAATGGGTGGGTGTTTCTCTTCATCAGTCCAAAACAAGTCCAATAAAGTGCATCCGTCCATAATAAAAAGTGCCTCACACAGCTCAGGAGGGTGATTAAAGGCCTCCTGTTGTAAATCGATGCATTTTTGTAAGAAAAATATAAATATTCAAAATGTAATAATCACTTTAATCTAGCTTGTGCCAACTAGTTGTACACGGAAGCCTTTCCGGGCAATGACGTAGGATGTCGGTGCTGAGCATGTGGCGCACAGATGTGACAAACGCAAATGCGCCAATGAGATAAACACAGTACCGGTCACGAATTAGAAGTTTAAATGAGGAATTGTAAAGAAAAATGTTGGAGGATTTTAATACAAAGCAAGAGGAGAGGTTTTCCTTTGCTAAAGTAAGGAAACTTTGCTTTGCTTACTCACCAGCAAATGCGCAATGCATACGTCCTACTTCATCCACCCGGAGCTGCTTCCGTGTACGACAGTGAGTGCAAGCTATATTAAAGTGATTATTACATTTTAAATATGAATATTTTCCTCCAAAAAAGCATCAGTTCGCTGCAGGAGGCCTTTATTCACCCCCAGAGATGTGTGAGAATGCACTTTTTATTATGGATGGATGCACTTTATTGGACTTGTTTTGAACTGTTGAAGAGAAACATCCACCTATTGCCATAAAGTTTGAAAGTGCAAGGATAATTTTTAATATAACTCCGATTGGATTCGTCTGAAAGAAGGAAATCATATACACCTAGGATGCCTGGAGGGTGAGTAAATAATGGGCTAATTTTCATCTTTGGGTGAACTATCCTTTTAAGCACAAATAAAACAATATATTTTTGAAGTCTGAAAATATGAGAATATGGAAAGCTGCTTGAGCAGACCCTTTCTCAATATTTCAACAGATTAAAATTGTACATATTTAATAATGTAGCAATCTGAGCTTCTGTACACTTCTAGTAAATTAAATTGTGAATAATTCATTTATGTACATATTTGTTAAGATATTATCCTCTTTTATGATCATTTATATTAAAAAAAAAAACATTTCACCAGAAAAAACATTTCATTTTTTCAATCTACTTTTCAGCAATACATAGGTGAGAACAACGTCAAAGTGCCTCCTCATCTGGTATGCCCCTTGACGGGGAAGATATTCATTGATCCAGTCAAGGCCAAAAGTGGATGTGTGTATGAGCGAAGAGCCATTGAGGAATATCTCAAGACGTAAGTTTCAGTGAATTAGTCTCTGAAGAAGTACATTTGCATTACATTAATATTTATTGATAAGAGTGTTTTTTTGTGTGTGTTAGTGCATTAAGAGTTCTGAGCTAGGTGCTCAGAGTTGAATTGTTTTGTGGTGTTTCTCTTGCTATTTATGTGGAGTTGCACCATTGAGGTACAGCAATCATCTGGGAAAGTAATTGAAGAGTTCAGATGCAAAACCAGCTAAATCCATCTGACGTCTTTTTTTAAAAAAATGCATTTTTATCAGCCTCAGATGTATAGGTTTCTATGTAAGTACCAGTACTTCTGATTGGGCTGAGGCTGGTATTTTAGCAAGTTTGAAGAAAAAGTATTTGATGGATGTATAATATGTGTCGACAGCGTTCACTCAGTATCATTATCTCATTTTTGACAGAGATGGCTTTTAGCTGGTTTTGCATCTGAACTCTTCAGTTGTACTCCTTGAGAAAATATGGCATATCAGGGTTCACCAACTTTTGAAATGAAATTAAGATTTGCAAAAGGGGTGTCAGGCAGATGGGGATGATGAACATGAATAACGGCATTCCTTACTAGACAGAAGCCCACAGATATGCTGTTTTCATAAACTATGATCTTATCATAGCAACATTATATGATAATGAAATGCTATTAAAAAGGATGTTGTCTTCAGTGTTGCCAAGTCCGTCATTTTCCTGTGGAATCGGGCTACTTTAACACAGTTGCGGGTTGTTTTTCATGTCTGCAAGTTGAAGTGACCCCAATAACATTATATTTAGCACATGGAATGTGAACTGTACCACAGGAACCCCTCCAAAGAACATGTATTTTACCCCTGGAACTGGGGGACCCCCCCTCGAAACGTGATTGGGCTAGTTTTGAGTAGCAATTGGGCGGGTTTTGTTGTGAAAACCTGGCAACCTTGGTTGTCTTGCATGTTTAGC
>CM070015.1:13557182-13597810 GCA_036247105.1 Cirrhinus mrigala | reverse complement strand
ACATGCAAATCTCTCACAGCAGTGCTACGATGCTAGAAATGATCAGATCCATCCCTGGACGCCAGGTCCTTTAAAGGGTTACTCCACCCCAAAATAAAAGAATTATTTTCATTAATAACCCCAGTGTCGTTCCAAACCCATTAAAGCTTCTTTCGTCTTTGGAACACAAAGTAAGATATTTTTGATGCATTCTGAGAGCTCTCTGACCCTCCCATAGACAGCAATGTAATTAGCACGATCAATCCAGAAAATGTAGCCAGGAGATCGGTAAACTAATCCATGTGACATCAGGGGTTCAACCATAATTTTATGAAGCTACAAGAATACTTTCTGTACGCAAAGAAAACAAAAATAATGACTTTATTCAACAATTTGTCTCCTCTGCATCACCTGTGCCATTTTGGAGCGTAAACGTAAACTGATCGTCAACGTTCCATAAAGCGTATGGTGTTCTGTGTCAAGCTGGGCCATGCAGATACACCGTTTACGTCGTTCTTGATTACGCTTTGATTTCTTTGATCTCAGAAAGAATGCATCAAAAATATCTTAATTTGTGTTCCGAAGATGAACGAAGCTTTTGCAGGTTTGGAACGACACGAGGGTGAGTAATTAATGACAAAATTTTCATTGTGGGGTGAAGTAACCCTTTAACAGTCTTATATCAGCCAAAAAGTTGACGAGTAAAACCAGTAAAGAGCAGAAGCAGGAGAGGAAGTGATGATGATTAAACAAAGCAGCAGTTTAATGAATAATTGACCGCTGGCAAAGTCAGGCCCTTCATAGTTACTGTTGTTATGTCCGACAAACAATGCCACTCTCACACTACATTATGTTCTCATGCAGTGTAAAACAAGGAGGAAACTGACAACACACCAACAGACAAGACAGAGCAGGTTGCAAAAATGTTGTCATTTTTAAAAGAAATTCAGTTAATAAATACCATTTTGTGGCTCTTTAATGTGTTGTGACAGTTTACTGAATTGCCTTATTAGATCAATTGGCACATAAAATGATTGTCTTTTCTTATTTACTTAAAGCACAAAATAAACATGAATGAACATGAGAACATATTTTATTTCAACGACGGAAGTTTAAGTCCAACGAAGTTAATCTACTTAGTCTGCTTTGTTTGTCAGACAAAATGGCAGATTCTGCGTTATGATTTGTCAGATTGCCTGTCAATCAAGTTGTTTGTGAGGGGTCAATTTTTAACTGCGGAAAATTACTGCTTCACAAAGTCCTATGACATTAAAACCTTGAAATTGAGACATTCTCTTATCTGTTACTCATTAACACAAATATTCCTTGAAACACCACAATCATAAGAGCAATGGAAAAATAATGGAAATGGAAATTTTCAATTTAAAAATCAAAATGAAAATGTAATGTTTCAATTTAAAGTTAACATTATAAGTGGACCTCAGAGAACAGTTTAAAAATTAAAAAATGCCAGTCCATGACCACTTTAAAGTTATAAGTCAACAAGTGTAAATGAAGATGGAAGTGTATCTCCAGGTTCTACATGACTGAAACACCCACACGTCTCTCCAGAACAGGATTTAGTGAGGAATATGGGTGTGGAGAATCACAGCCCAGTAGTTGACGTGTAGATGATCCCAATCCCGGCCGATCTCCATGCTGCAGCACACACACGGACACTGTCTGTCTGTCCGGCAGGCCCAGTCCACGGCCCTCTTCACTGCCTCCCAGTACATTGGTCTGAATGAAGAAGAGCAGAAAGTCATCCAGAAATACAAGAGTAAATCACTACACCACATGAGGACGTGTGCTGGTACCTGGGCTTCTGGGACACTTTTAGTAGCAGGAGGGACTCAAGCAACTGTCCCACTTCCAGCTTCTTCACCCGGATCAGCTGCAGCACCAGCAGAGTCGCCAAAAGCCTCAGAATGTCAGCATGAGCCTTCACACCTGACACACAACAAAACATGCGACTGATTCACTTACTTACAAACTGTGTCTGTAAACTTCAGCCTCCTGCATATTGCACTTTAACTGGAAAGCACTTTCTCATTCTCAAGATTGGCTGCTGTTATACAGTAAAGGCAC
Source organism: Cirrhinus mrigala (assembly GCA_036247105.1). NCBI lineage: Eukaryota > Metazoa > Chordata > Actinopteri > Cypriniformes > Cyprinidae > Cirrhinus > Cirrhinus mrigala. The sequence continues at coordinate 13,595,743 of CM070015.1, read as the reverse complement.
ACAAGTGTTCTTCCTCAGTCTGTCTATAAACAGTTGTGTTCACAAGGTACATATGGCACCTAAATGGCACATATGAACAAACTGTGATGAGTTGCTTTACGCTTCAGTCAGACATCTCTTCTTGTCTAAGTGGGTGAATCTTGAGAATAAGCTGCAATATAGACCAGACCAGCAACAAGCATGTTAAAAATTGTCTTAACAAAGGAGCGGATGCCTTTCTCCTTAAGGAAGACATTGGCAAAATAGTCTACATCCAGGTTGAGGAAGCTGCTCAGCCTGTCAGTGCACTCCCAGTATCCATCCTATATGCAAACACATGGCATACGTTCATATTTCCTCACACATTTACATACTGTATATAATCTAGTGTATTAAATCTTGTATAAACACCTCATGCTGAAGCTCAAACAGCTCATTCTAGGCCATTGTGTCAGATTCTCTTCTCATTTCTGCCATCCTGCCATGAGGTGGTGTGAAACATTGTGCCAAGCTTAATTTAGCTCTTTTCAGTTTTTTTCTACATACAGCACCGGCAAACTCAGTAGTGACACTGTCTGCAAGTTCTTGAGAAATGACATAAAGAATAGAAAAGATGTTTTAAACCATCTGAACACTGATCACAGAACCTCATTAATAAGAGTCAACTTACCAGGTACAGGACTCATAGACTGTAGCAGTGGTCGTTGCAGATATATTTGTTCCTCTTGTTGTTGCACATCTTGTAGCACTTCATGTTGTGCTTCTTGTTGCTGTTGTGCTTGTTGTTGAGGAGATGCTTCAAAGAAACGTCCAAATGCTGTGGAACGCAAACTCAGAGGCTCACTCAAAAGTCTGGAGGAAATACTGAAATCACTAACTGTAGGGGGAAAGAGCAAATGAGAAGAGAAAGTAGAGACAGCTGCCATTATGCTGGAAGGAGGAGGAGAAGGAGGTAGCAGGGGAGTCGCAGGGGATTCACTCATGGAGCAAGTACTTTGCACCCTGGCACCAACAGGAGGAAGGCTGCCATGTCTGGAGAGTGAGTCTGCTGATGCAAAGAAAGAAGGAAGACAAAGGGAAGGAGGCAGTATGGCAGCATAGTCAATGGCAGAAGCATAAGAAGGCGTTGTGGAGCTGAGAGGGGGAGGCCTGTCACTCATGGAGGAAGGTGTGTACTTCATGGCAGCAAAAGTTGGAGTATGATGAGCCTAAGATCCATGGACTGAGGTTCTATTGATTCAGTGGGAAGGGGATCAAAGAGGCATTGGAACAGTTATACCAGAGAGGCCAAGAGCGGCAGCATGGCCAGTGGAAGGCTTTGAAGCAGTTCTACGAGATTCACAATAGAATTCTGAATCCATAGAAAGCCATCAAATTTCAGGTAAGTCTCTGAAAACTTCAGTGCTACCCTCAGGAAGAGAAGGACTCCTGCTGGTACTGGAGTGAGCAGGAGGAGATCTGGATATCAGCTGAGAGTCAGGGGAGCTGCAGACCCTTCTTGAAAAGAACTACTTTCCACTTCACAATGATCAGTTTCACTAAAACTATTGTTCCAACTGTGGAGCTGCCATTGGAAAATTCTTCTAATTCCATCTAAAAATTTAAAAAATTTAAATGCATTGTTGTACATTTATATGACAACAGCTGTAATAGAACATTTTGTACCCATGCATCAACCTCTTCAGCACCAATAATATCTCCAGTCATCAGCTTTTCTTCAGTCCAGCCCATATATGGCAAAATATCCACATCCTCCTCTGACATGTTTTTAGGAATATCTGTGAATCCAGTGTCAAGCTCATTCTGCTCCTGCAGAATGGTATATATCACACTTTAGTAGACGCTGACTGACATCGGCAAGGCTAATATATCAGACGATATTTGGCATTTTTTAATTATCTGCATTGGCAATAAATGTTCTCGTTTGGCCGTTTAGTGTCACAAGACAGAAAATGTAATTCTCAATATGCACAGGTGTTCACTTTTTTTTTTATTAATAATTATTATTATTATTTGTATTAATATATTGTTAATATAATATGTTTTTATTAATAATATTTAATATTTTCCGGGCTGAATTTGTAAATAAATATTGTGTACAAATATAAATATTTTTGTCAATGTATTATCCAAACACATAACCTCTACATTAGCAGTGTAGACTGGCCCATATTGCAAAGATAATATTTCCTTTTAAGTTATTAAAAAACAATACAATAAAGAGTGTAATTCACCTTCTTTGTCCGAGTGTGTTTCATCTTTGTGTCAAAAAAATCATACGTTCCTCCACCTGCCTGAGCCAAAGCTCTGAGCATATGACGATTAGATGTCAAGCTAAACAAACACAAACACTATCAAACTGTAGGTTCAGAAATTCATTGTAAGTGAAAGAGAAACATAAAGAGATTTGCTTAAAGGCAGACCTGAGTCCACAGGTGAAGAGGCGCGTGTGGCAGGAGATTTCCTGGACCAGCTGTAGGGTCAGAGGCTGGTTCTGAACATGTCCATCAGAGAGCAGCAGGATGTTCCTCACACCCCGGCAGGGAGGCAGCAGACTCAGGCTCCGGAGAGGCCGCCACAGATCAGTGCTGCCCCCAGAGCTGCTACATGACTGGAGAGAGGAGAAGTTAAACAATATGTAAAGGATCAGTCAAAATACTGTAACAATCAGCAGGCCAAACAGGATTTTAAATACAGTAACAAAAGACCATCGTACCTGAGTTGTCTGATTGAGGGCGGCTCTCTGTTGCCATGGTGCCACGCTGCCAGACAGTGAGAAGACTATAGAGCCTGATCTGACCACCAGCTCAGTGATGGACATCATCTTGATCAAAACTGTGGCTCCAGGAGGAAGATTCCCCACGCTGATAGTAAATACATCCTGCCTCACATAAAAACGTGATATGCAATTTTCTGGAATTTATGCGTGCGTTCACAACCCATTAAGATCCAGTACACTGAACATTGACCATTGATCTGCCCTCAAAACATCTGGTAGCATTCGTCATCACTCCAACACAGCTGCTGCAGCATTGGTTCTGGCTTTTGTTGACACAGCTGGCGTCCAAAAACTCTAAAAAGCTATCATTGCAAGGCGGGAAGGCGGGAAGGCATCAAGGCACGTCCAAATCCAAATTCTGCTTCACTTCCTGAGAGCGGGGAATTTAAAAAGATAATGTTGTAGACAGAGATATACTGTATTTTTGCTGTGGCCTATAACTCAGAAGTGTGGTCTATCAATCCCAGGTGGTATTTTGTACAAATGTAGAAAAACTTTCTATATAATTTCACTTTGAGCATTAGTTGCAAATTGTTACTTTCCACCCTGTTGGTTGGGAAAGTAACACACAGGTGGGTCAAAAGTAACACAAAAATACAAGCTAGATTTTTTTCTGTTACTCTTGTTTTTATTAAATATACATGACTATGACCTTGTTAATATGTAACTGCAAACATATTTTGTCCTTTATCTTTGCAAAAAAATTATTACATTTTCATTTTAAATTTAAGTTTCATCAAATCTTTCAAAACCCAAGTGCACAAACTTGAATTGTTTAAAATATTTATTCAATTTATTTTATAAAACATTTTTAACAGAATGAACAATATGAAAATTAAATTAAATAAACATAATATAAATTCTCAACATAATGTAACTGTAACGATGGACGACTGAGAGGGCTGAGGTGTGGATCCAAGTGCAGCTTTATTTACAGACGTAGTCAAGACAGGCAGGGGTCAATACCGGCAAACGGGAACAAACAGGGTAATCCGAAAGAGTAATCCAGAAATCAGGCGAAAAGGTCAGGGCTGGCAGCAAGATTCAACAAAACACAGAAACAGTCCAGAACGAAAACACTAAGGCAAACTAGGAAAACACGGGAACTGAGAACTTGGCTATTCAACGATCAGTAAACAAAAGAGTGAGTGAGAGACTTAAATACCAAACATGAGGGAGCACATGACAAAACAAACCAATAGGAAGGGGACACATGGAACAGGGGAACCAATCAGAACAAGACACATAGAGACAAGAATAAAGCATGGTGGGTTGAGAGCACAGAGTCCGGGCTGGAGTGCCCCTGAACTCCTGTAGAGGGCACTCCAGCTGGTGATTGTAACATAGCCCCCCCCCTAAGGAGCGGCTTCCAGACGCTCCAACAGCAAAACAGTCCTGGGGAGCGGTGGGAGGGCCAGGAGACTGAGGCAGAACCGGTAGGGAGGAAGCCTTCCAGGGCAGAGCAGGAGGCGGAGCAGGAGGCGCAGGAGCCCTCCAGGGCGGAGCAGGAGGCACGGGAGCCCTCCAGGGCGGGGCCGGAGGCGGAGCAGAAGCCCACCAGGGCGGAGCGGGAAGCGCAGGGGCCCTCCAGGGCAGAGCAGGCACCCGCGTCAGGGACTGGGACCTGGGAAGAGCAGGGATAGAGGAGGCAAACAGAAGAGCAGGAGGCGCAGGAGCCCTCCAGGGCGGAGCCGGAGGCGGAACAGGAGGCGCAGGAGCCCTCCAGGGCGGAGCAGGAGGCGCGGGAGCCCTCCAAGGCGGGGCCAGAGGCGGAGCAGAAGTCCGCCGGAGGCGGAGCAGAAGCCCACCAGGGCGAAGCGGGAAGCGCTGGGGGCCCTCCAGGGCAGAGCAGGCACCCGTGTCAGGGACTGGGACCTGGGAAGAGCAGGGACAGAGTAGGCAAACAGAAGAAAGGGAGAAGCAGAGAGTTTAACGGTTAACGCCCCCTCCATAAGAGGTTCTACAGCTGGAGCTGACGCCTCTGGAGGCATTGGCGCAGCTTCTCCGACGGGGATGACCTTTGGAGCAGACTTGAGACCAGACAGGACCTCTTGAGCAGACTTGAGACCAGACGGGACCTCTGGAGCAGACTTGAGACCAGACGGGACCTCTGGAGCAGACTTGAGACCAGACGGGACCTCTGGAGCAGACTTGAGACCAGACGGGACCTCTGGAGCAGGCTTGAGATCTGACGTGGTCTCAGGGGCAGACTCGTGAACAGACGTGACCCCCGGGGCGGTCTTGTGAACAGACGTGACCCTCGGAGTGTAGTGTGCGGCCCACATACTGAGAATGGTGACCGCCCTCGCACTAGTAGTCCTGATGTGACAAGGCTCTGGGCGGTCAGACGAGGCGTGACTTGACTCTGGGCGGTCAGACGAGGCGTGATGGGGCTCTGGGCCGTCGGGCAGGACATGACTTGGGCCGTCGGGCAGGACGTGACTTGACTCTGGGCCGTCAGGCGGGACATGACTGGACTCTGGGCCGTCAGGCGGGACGTGATTTGACTCTGGGCCGTCAGGCGGGACATGATTTGACTCTGGGCCGTCAGGCGGGACGTGACTTGACTCTGGGCCGTCAGACGAGACTTGGTGAGGCTCTGGACAGATAGACGAGACGTGACGGGGTTCTGGAAGGTCAGACGAGACGTGACTTGGCTCTGGGGCAGCAGCAATAACTTCATTAGGCTCATAAAGATCAGCTGTGGCTTGACTTGGTTCGTGGAGATTGGCTGTGACTTGACTTGATTCGTGAAGATCAGTGGTGAACTGCTTTGACTCATGGAGATCAGCGGTGACTTGACTTGGCTCATGGAGATCAGCAGTGACTTGATCTGACACGTGAAGACCAGCGGTGACTTGCACTGGCTTGTGAAGATCATTGACTTTACTTGACTCAGGAACCACGGCAGTTACCTTGCTCGACTCAGGAACCACGGCTATGACGTTGCTTGACTCAGGAACGACCGCTTTGACGTTGCTGGACTTGGATGCTTGACTGGACTTGGCAGCTTCAGCTGTAGCCTAACTTGACTCAGAAAGTGCTGCTGTGACTTGGCTTGGTTCAGGAAGTGTGGCTGAAAGTTGACTTGGCTCAGGAAGTGCTGGCTTGGCTGACGTGACGCTAGCAGACGCCGGCTTGGCTGAAGTGATGCTAGTGGGCACTGGCTTGGCTGACGTGAGTTTAAGGAGACCAGCTGCTCGAGCCGATAGCAGCGGTGGGTCTTCCACGCAAGACACCAACCGCCTCGAAACAGAGTTGACTTGAAGTGCAGATGTAGCGGCCATCTTGGGTGCCGACTCTGGCGTGGCGGCCATCTTGGGTGCCGACTCTGGCGTGGCGGCCGTCTTGGGTGCCGGCTCTGGCGTGGCGGCCATCTTGGCGACGGGCTCTGGAAGGGCGGCCATCTTGTGAGCAGACCCTGGAGGAACGGCCATCTTGGCCGGGGACTCAGGCTTGGTGGCCATCTTAGGTGTGGACTCAGGCGTGGCAGCCATCTTGTGTAATGGCTCTGGGCTGGCGGCCATTTTACAAAAAGTCTTTGGGCTGGAGGCCCTTTTTAGAACAGTCTCAGGGATGGCAGCCATTTTGCAAGACGTTGTGTTGGTATACATCTTATGACCACAACATTCCTCCTCCGCATTACCCACGGTGTACGCAGAACCGCTCAATTGAAGTGCCAGATCAATGTATTGTTTTAAAGTCCAATTTGGGTCATGAAGTGGCATCAAAGAGTTGAGTGGCTCAGCAAGGCCTCCACGAAAGAAAATCATCAAGCACAAGTCATCCATAGAAGTTGAGTTAGCCAAATCAATAAAGTTCATAATGTAGTCCTCAATGGACCGCTCACCTTGACGGAGACGCATTAACTTGGCTGCTGACTCCATGTTGGGACTGGATATTTCCAGGGAAGCTGCTGGATCCGGGTGTGACTGATCATTCTGTAACGATGGACGACTGAGAGGGCTGAGGTGTGGATCCAAGTGCAGCTTTATTTACAGACGTAGTCAAGACAGGCAGGGGTCAATACCGGCAAACGGGAACAAACAGGGTAATCCGAAAGAGTAATCCAGAAATCAGGCGAAAAGGTCAGGGCTGGCAGCAAGATTCAACAAAACACAGAAACAGTCCAGAACGAAAACACTAAGGCAAACTAGGAAAACACGGGAACTGGGAACTTGGCTATTCAACGATCAGTAAACAAAAGAGTGAGTGAGAGACTTAAATACCAAACATGAGGGAGCACATGACAAAACAAACCAATAGGAAGGGGACACATGGAACAGGGGAACCAATCAGAACAAGACACATAGAGACAAGAGTAAAGCATGGTGGGTTGAGAGCACAGAGTCCGGGCTGGAGTGCCCCTGAACTCCTGTAGAGGGCACTCCAGCTGGTGATTGTAACAGTAACAGTAGGCCTATTCATGTTTCCATCCAGTTGTTTGTATGCATAAATTCGAAATGTGCCTAAAAACATCTGGAAACACTGCAAATTCATAGGTGGAGGTGAAAAAGCTAAGGCTAAAACCTAAATATGACTAAGGTAAATGCGATGTAGCAACAGCCCTGATGGACCTATGTCCAGAAAACGCCCTCTCATGAACATCTGACTGAAGCAGACCTCTGTCTGTCTTTCTGACCATCACTCTTGGCATATTCTTTTGATATAATATGACCTAAACATGTTATATAAATGATGCAAGACACAGAAAGTCAGCACATTAGCATGCAGAGGGACAAAAGAAACACTTGTTGTCACTATAGGGGGATACTTCCGATTTACTATTATACTGAAAAACTCTGAAAATTCAAACTTCAGGATGTGTTACAGCACTAAATAACGTCTAGACTGATCATTACTGTGATACATCAAACGAGAAAAACAACACAACTAATTTGAAAAAATTACCGCTTCCATTTACTTATTGTACTCGAAAACTGCTTTCCGGATCTAACCGCAGGAAACGATGACGAAATCACGTGATATTTCTCAGCTCTGTCAAGGGTTGCGTGCTGAATGTGCTCTCATAGCTTGGAAAGCAAATGTAGTCAGGGCTCTGAGAAAATCGCTTTGTTACTTTCGTCCCGCGTTACTTTCGTCCCCGATCTCCCCTAGTAAATAAGAATGATATTTACAAAACTAATAATATCGAAACAGCCTCTAATAACAGTAGGCGCGTTTCCATTACAGATTTACGCAGAACTTTGGCGATATTTTATAAATGTCGATAAAAAAGTATTGCGAAATGACAACGTTTCCATTAACCGATGTTATGCGACTAAAACCTATTTTTTTCCTCTCGTGATACGTCATGGCAACGGATTTTGGTGGGATTTGGGCGGATTTTGTCTTTAATTAATCGAAAGAGGCGTATGCGTGTAGCGGAGAGCCACTTCAGAAACGTGTGCGGCGCAGCTGGTATAAATATAACATCAGCTCCGGTGACCGCGTCAGAGCCGTTACACGCCGCAGATGCGTGCAGCGTACACAGTCTAAGCATTAATACCAGGGAAAGCCCCTTATACTTGAGAACGGCTACGCATGAAGTGTTTCTTGGAGTTTATAGTACATTAAAGAATGATCATATGACTTTTTACATGTGCCATGTGACCTGTAAATGGGAAAAAGCTTTTCCATTGCAGTTTTGCGAAATATTCCTTTTTCGAATTGCCTGAAAAACCAGTTCATGCGAGCGCAAAAACTTTTTTGCGATATATGGGAGTTTTTGCGAAATTGACGCGTTTCCATTAGGCGTATTTTCAATTCGCAATTTCAATGTGCATCTTGAAGGGTAATGGAAACGCAGCTATTGACGCGTTTCCATTAGGCATATTTTCAATTTTGAATGGTAATGGAAACACGCCTAATGACCTGTTCTGCAATAATACTTGCATCCATGCTTTTATTTTTTAAGCAAAAAATAGCTGGCATTCTCTGCCGTCTTCTCCGACGTACAGACCTTCGGTGGGCAATGACATCGAGGTCTTTATGTATTATTAAAGCATTTATACATAACTGTATAAGATATCAAAATGTGTAACCTAGCAACGAGGTCACACTGCCTCTGAAGCCTGTCCGAAACTGTTCCCGTAATTGCCTTCGCAGTCTTCTAAAGCCGGGCTCACACTACAGGATTTTCAGCCCGATTTTGCCCCGATTTTCCCCTGCCGAGAATCGGAGCAAAAATCTTGTCGAGCACCTCGATCGGTCCCGATGTTCGGCACAGATTAGCTGGTAATGTGAGACGTTCACAGATCGAATCTTGCACCTCCCGATCTGCTCTCACACAAATCGGGGCCGCCCCGATCCTATCAAACATGTTTGATATTTAGGATTTTAAATCGGGATGGTCAGGGCCAGTGGCGGTTTTAGGCATGGGCGAACGGGGCAGCCGCCCGGGGCGGCATTTTTTCATGACACGTGGGGGGCGGCACACGAAAAAATCATCTGTGCCGCTAAGCGGTTTTCTATTGTCTATGATACCCGTGCCGCCCCTGCTGCTGAAGGAGCCGCACAGAAGCTGAGCGAGCGGAGAAGAGAGGAGAGGAGAGGGGATGAGGGGGGCGCAGAGTACAGTTCACCTCTCCCAAATGAAGCGGACAAGGAGGTGGTCTAAACTATGTCAGTGACACCTGACTTTATTACAAATAACGCACATTTCATTCAAAATATTACTTTGGAAAAAAAAAAGAGAGAAACAAAAAATTATAAACACAGACCAATAAGTTGCACTTTTTTTATTTATTTAATTGTGTGAAATTGCTAATAAAAATAGGTAATAAAAAACGATTATGATGTGGAGGTGAATTGGTTTAGTCTTGACTTCTGGTCGTGAGTGACAGCGTTGGGGGATGGGAAATCTGTTGATTGTTGATTACAAAGTAAACACAGCGATGGAGAGAAAAAGGCCAAAGCTGTCAGGTGCCCAATTTAGGAAAAAAAAAAAAGAAGATGAGGAGAAACGGGCAAAGGATAAAGGTATGCAACAATGTTCTCTCTGTATGATTAAGGTATTCATGTTAATTAGTGGTATAACGTTAACTCTTAGGTTTGTTAGCCTTCTTGCTTATGATGCTTGCTATGCTTACCTTGCTAAAAAAAAAACACAATAAAAGCCTAATATACAAACCATCACAGAAATTCTGATGGTTTCTATTAAATAGCATTATGAACCATTAACTTTTTCCAGTGAAACTATTACAAATTTCCTTATTGTAGTGTGTTTTGGACACTTTTCCAATAGGATTTACCATCCCACCCACCAATAGAATCCATCATATACCAGCAGACACTGTTATACTTACCATTAAGACCAATACAATTCCCATTATAACCATTAAATCCATTACATTTTCTATTATTTTTGGGCAGGGATCTATTGTTTTTTCAGCAGTGTATACAACATGAGATCTAATTAAATTTAACCACAAAATTATGCTTTGCAACAAAACTGTTGCAAGTACAGTTATTTATTTCCATTGTTTATGTTAATGTTGGCTATAGCCAATATATTTACAATATATTTACAGTATACTGTAAATAGCCAGTGTAATTTACATATGTGTAGACAGTTTAAAAGACAAACATTTTCCATTTGCTATAACTCTGTTACGTGACAAAGCATATAATTTGAGGCAGTAAATTAACCAAGGAGCTAATTGTTCCTCCCTTAGATTAGATTATATTAGGTTAATAAAGTGTCAATAGGGGAGCATATCTCATATGATGCCATTATTGATGACTTTGCATCTAGAAAGGCCAGAAATGTCAGATTTTAGTTTCAGTTTGTGTTTCCTGTTCTGCAGTGAAATAAATAATTAAATTTTCTTTAGTGTGATTTATTCTATATTTATTCTATATTTTATTTGTATATTATTCTTAATAATTTAAAATATTTTTCCTTAAATAATATTTGTTTGTACACAGTATATTTATTTAAGTTATGAGCAGTTTTTTTTTTTTTTGCAAAAATTGGTCTGTTACGGGATGACATGTAGTATTATTACAATAAAACGTGTGGTGTGTACAAAATGTTAATTTTGTCTTGTTTTTTTCTGGCGCGGGGGGGTGGGGGGGGGGGGGGGTTTCGCCGGGAGGGAGTCTCGCCCGGGGAGCAATTCAGTGTAGAACCGCCACTGGTCAGGGCTATCATTACGTCAGTACTTTCACAACAGCCAATGCGCGACCGCAAAACAGCTGCTGTACGGTCAGTTGGATAGTGGAGAGGGAGTAAACTGCGTCTTATGTTTTTGCAGTAACACTGTCTGTATAATATGTTGAAAACATACCACAACCGCATGGAGCAAGGAAAGCAATCCTTCATGCGGCCCAAGTCCGACCCGAGCCCATCTTTTTTCCCCTTCTCCCAAAACGGCTTACCGTTTTAGCAATTAAAATAGTTCAGTTTTGTATGTAATGGCAAAGTGATTATATTTCGTTTCGTTTTTTTATGTTAGGTTAACTTAGCAAAACGTTTGGAGCATTTTTGTTCGTTAAATGTAAGTTTTTGTTTTTTTAAATTAACACCAAGCGGTCAGTTAATCAGTTTTGCCTTCTCAAATCACGACCTGCCTCAAGTAAAAACTATAGATATAAAACAGATAAAGCATATAACAGTTAACTAACATTTTAAACATTTATTTATTTATTTATTTTAAATTATAAACTACAACAAAACATATAACAAGACATCCAAATAAACAAAATGAATAAAAAAAAAATTAAAAAAAAAAAAAACATTTGTAAACATTAGTTGCTGAAATTACAATCTGTTGATCTGAAGATCACGTGAGGCGCTCCCTCCTTCATGATAATCTTAATAATATCTTGTAGTGTGTGATGCCCCACAATTTTCGAATCTTGTAGTGTGTGCATGTTTAATATTTCAGGGAAGATAATCTGCAAAGATTCTCCTTATGTGTGCGCTGCAACCAGATTTCATAATCGGTTAGGATTTTAAAAATCCTGTAATGTGAGGCCGGCTTAAGTCATTGCCTGATAGAGCAGCAAGGCAGCAAGTCAGCTGCCTATGCTTTCGGACGCAGCCAGCGCTCATTCCGGGACTTAATGATCCCGTTTCCGGTGTTATGCCGAATTCTGACCCCCGTCAGATTACTACCTCCCTAGTATTGGTAGGTTTAGGTGTGGGGGAGGGGTTAGGATTAGGGGTGGGGTTAGGATTAGGCAAATCAGGCAGCGATTTCAAGGAGAGGGGGTAATAATTTGGCAGGGGTCGAAAATGGGCGCAACAGGGCTCAGGGCAAATTTGGAATTTTCCAGCTTCCAGCATTTTCACTGTTATACACTCGGGCCCACTGTTATGCATCTCCTGAATGAGTCCAGAATCTCCCGATCAAAAACACAGGCGAGGAAGACCCAGAACGAGCAGTCTCATATGTAAGCAAATCCACATGAAAAATAATGCGATCATCAACAATAAATGCATATAAATGAAAACTGCCTAATGTTACCGAGTGAACTGTCGATCCAGGAAGTCGCAAAGGACTGTACAAGCTTTGGAGTGTTGATGGAAGTGATCTACTGCATCTTTGCTTTCATCATGGTACTGAATATGATTCAGATGTAGTGTTCGATAAAACGTGATTTTCTCAGCTTTATTGCTCAAAATGTTTTTTTTTTTTTTAAAGAAATGTATCTTTTATCAACAAGTGTTAATAAAAAAAAGTGCTTTAAGCTAGAATAAAACTATTTTTGTTAGTTTGTTTAAAAGTAGAGCCTTTGTTCTTTATTGTGATGTATTGCATGTTCAGATATTCATACAACAAAATATTCTGGGGGCCATTACATTTTTGTAAAAACGATCCAAAATGTTGGCTGTGGCTGGCAACTTTTTTCAAAAACGCTGGTGGAGAAAGAGTTCATTTACATATAAACAATTAAAAAGCAGTGTAATGGAATGCAAAAATGCATCAGTGTCATCTGAACAAACATCTATTGTTCTACTGTATTCAATCTATAATCTTTTCAGGCCTTTGTAACTGATAACGAAATAGAAAATGTGTTATATTTTACACATAGTCTGCATATTTGGCTTTGGGGGTAATTCTGCAAAGTCGTATACCAGCTGAAAAACACAAGCTGGCACAATAATGTATGTGGGAAAAACATATTTTGCAATTGCGGTCTTGAACACAGACATCAGGTGACTTCTTGCTGTCTTACTTCACTTTTCAAAAAACGTACAGAGGAGCCTTAACCTAATGTATGCAGGCATATGCAACTGCTTTATCAAGAGTTCAGGTTATGATTATAATTAATGATAATAATTCCTGATGTGAATCAATAAGACATAGTATTTAAAAAAAATAATAAAAAAAAAAATCAGTGGAGATCGTGTCAGTGTATTAAACTACCATAGTGATATTCTGTGGAGAAAAAGAAAGTATCACTGTATACATAAAAAATGTAGAAGGATTTATAAAGCAATGAACATGCAGTTTTTGAATAAATAAATAAATAATTAATTAATTAATTGGATCTGGGCAAATGACATGGAAGCCAAATGAAAGGTTTTGTAAAATATCCAATGAAAAAGAGTTACACTTGAGAATGTACACTGTAAAAATGTTTCCTTTTTTTTTTTTTTTTTTTGTAAATAAACAATTTCAGTCTTTTGACATTTAATTCAATGTGTTATTTGCCGTGTTTTTGTAACTGTTTGTCAAATATTAACGAGTGAAAGTTGCTTAAAAAGTAAATCTTTCACAGTTATTTCAGTATCAAAATAGTTATTGTACAAATATCTGTTCATTTACAGCAAATTTGTCTGCAGAAGTTATTTGAAAGAGGAAGTTCAAATAAAAGCAGTAGGTGAGATCCCTTTTGATGCACATAATAAATCTAATTATGTGAATGTATATGATTGAATAAGCAGACAAATCTATGAAATAATCCAGGACATTTCTTTTAAAACAGTCTGCCATTAATATTTATTTATATTATATTTAATCTATTTTTTTTTTCATTCTGTTATTATTTGATGAATTTATTCATTCATGAAAAGAAGGAATCCACTGTTGTTGAAGTTGCATAATCAGCACATCATGAGCTGTACATGAAATCCCTCAAGTGCTCATATTGAAACCACTGCATTTTTGAAACAAATTCTCACATCTAAATGTCACTTCAAACGTCCAAAGCGGAACCTATTGGTTTGTGGTAAAACTGGACCAGCAAAAACCCTCTTGAAAACGATTTTTCTAGAGATCTTGATTGATATACACATTGCTCCAAAACTTCAGGAGAGAGGAAACAGCTATTTATTTTGAACCTCTGTCTGAGCTTCAGCTGATCAACAATGCCGCATCTAATCTCTGATATTCCAGACAAACTGCGCATGATACTATCACAGGCTGCAAATATATTTCTAGTTTTTATGATGATTTACATTTTTCAGAACATCTTTAATTCTCAGTTTTCGTGCTCATGCACACCTGAGTTTCATTTTATTGTGGTCATTTACCTTTGGCTCATTCCGGTGATATTGTTCTTTATTTTACAAATATTGAAACCTCAACTCAATATTTGCCCTCAACTCTTTCAGTTTCTTGGAATCTTTTTGTTCTGGGAAGGATTTGTTCTTTTAGACGGAGACTTGTATCTCTGTTTGGCAACCAAACATAATGACACACTGCGTGAAATTCCATGCAAGGCGATCTCAAATCTCACTCCGCAAGAAAAGAGCATCATTACAATCTACAGAAACTGGTCACAGGTAAGTACTCGAATAGCACAGTATAAACTGTGCCCTATTTTTACAGACTTTTCTTAGAGCGTTTTCTATATTAGTGGTGGCATGTTTGGACTGTTGTGGTTTGTTTTAACTTCTGTTTCCGATAAAGCTAGTTGTCTTTTTACTCCAGTTGATTTTGTGGGTTGTAAGGAAACACAAAGTCATGACAATTAAAAGCTAATTAACTTTCCCACCATTATTGCACAGGAAAACAGATGACAAGTTATCAAAGTGGAACCTGCCATTCAGTTTAAGATTTAAGCATTTTATATATAGATAGATGTGTATATATAAGAAGAGTTCAGATGCAAAATCTGACGTTTTTCTTTAAAATAAGCATTTTACCGGTACTTCTGATTGGGCTGAGGCTGCTATTTTAGCGAGTTTGAAGTAAAAGTATTTGATGGACGTATAATATGTGTCGATATATATATATATATATATATATATATATATATATATATTATATATATATATATATATATATATATATATATATATATATATATATATATATATATATATATATATATATATATGTATATATAGTTTAAGATTTTAAACATAATTATGAATCAAACATGAAACAACTGTTTAAACATCAAACATCTTTTGCAGATTTACGGTTACATCTGCATAGCCGTTGGTTTCTGTGGATGGTGGCTGATATCTACCACCAAGATGTACTGTGACAGTTCTTGTCAGCGTCTGAATGAATTCTGTTGCAAGACCTGTAACCCCCCCAGCGGTCTGAATGACTGCTGTAACAAGATCCCGAAAGGAAAACCATACTACGAGACGCGGTATGAGGAGTTCCACTCTGAGGAAACATAAAAATATGGATGAAAATTGCAAAAAACAGCCAAAAACAGAGCAGAAAAAATATGCTTAAAACACACTGGTGATACTGAGAACAATGAGTCCAGATAGAAACCCACAAACATCTACTTGGTCTGCTATATTTCGCTTGGATTTGTATAGAAAAGGTAGCTTTTCTGAAGGTGTTAACCGTGAGGACACGTCCGCTGATTTAATTTGTCGCATTTTTTTAAATCATCTTCTGAATCTCATCCTGTTAATCAAGAATAAATTAGTATTCTGTGTGTTTTGTGCTACTAATAAATACATATTACAGCAACTGAACTCCTCACAGTGAGAACAGAGGTCTAGGGCTAAAAGGTGGATTTTCCAATGCTTTGGCACAAAATGCATTCTTTCAAATTGCATGATTTCTTATGGAAAAATTACCTGATTTTATATTTCAAATGTTTTGGTAGTTTTAGTGTATTTTGAATGTGAATTTAATGGCTGTGCCCATCTAAAATTTGGTTAGGAGAACTAAGAGCTTTGAAAAAGTGACCCATTGAGAAATGGGTCCTAGCTGACTGTAACTATGAAAAAGCTTACAGGGATATTTTCTGTTTCCAAAGTGGTTGGGCACATATGCTGAATAATTGCTAGTAATTAGGCTACACAAGGCTTTACGAAGTAATTTTCACTTTATGGTTGTGAAAAAATATTGTATGATTCTAAATGATTAATATATTGTTTAATTAATAATTAGCCCAATTTGAATTAGAGCCTATGTATGATTAAGTACATCCGAATTTCTGGTATGGAGCACCCTGTATGTTTACACAGATTAAGAGATATTCTGTGACTGTGTGTGTAGGTTTTTACTTTCTGTTCACTAAAAAGTTCAATTATGAATTTGTACCACATTCTTGACACCACAATGCAAATCCAAATGCATGCTCATTTATTGCCATCAGCGTTTTTATGGTTAACTAAAACTAATTTAAAAGCATTAAAAAAGGTTACTTGAAATAAACATTAAATGAAAGAAAGTAAAATAAAATGTGATGCTAAAATAAAAGTAATTACTCAGCATGTTATACTTCACAAAAATATGCTTTATTCAACTGAATTAAAACCACAAAAATACAGTAAACCAAGCATAATTCTCATCATTTAGCCATACTTCATTTTAAGCAAATATTTAATTCATTTTTTTAAACAATACAGTGCCACAAAAAGTATTTGGACTAAGGAGTACTGAAACCTGAACTTAATGTCTAAAACCTAATTTAATGTCTAATACAATGGACTACAGCTCTGTGTTGCTCTGCTAGAACATCTGTGTGAATCTGAAGAAAAATTACTTCATACGTCCACCAAAAATCACTTACAGTCCATTTGGTTAAAAGTAATTGTAAAAAATTTCAGAAAGGTTAAAGTAGTTTTGAATCATTTATTTGTAAATGCACACTTGGTTTGACATTTTGCACTGACATTCAGACATTTTAAATGTGACTGAAATGTGACAGACAATTTTCAAATCTTTACTGATTTTAAAACCATAGGACCACAGACCACCACAGACATGAAGAAAGTTTCAACCAGTTTTTAGCCTTATAATCCTCTGAATGCACACACTAGATCATTCGACCAGACCACGAGACCACACATTTGTTGATTATACGAATGATTTCACAGTGACACACGATATCATGGAGACTCGTGTGATCAAACGTGATTAGAGAAGAAAAACACGTAGAGGAAATTCGACATTATCAGCTGGTTCTCCTGGTGTGCGGTTTGTTGTACAGTGAAAAACAAAAAAAGAATATGGGTGATGACGAACATTGGGTAGGTGACGCTTGCTCACTCTCACTGGCTATTGCGGGTATCACGTCCGAGGCAGCCTGATCATTTTTGATATTTACGACTTGAGTTTGGGGACACTCTGCCTTGATTGGGAGCAGTTAAATAATCGTAATGACACCACACAATAGAGGCCAATTGTTCAGGGGTGAAAATCTGCCTTAAAATCGGTCTTAAAATCTTCACGTGTGTGGCTGGCCTTAAAGCTATAAAGATCATTTCTGTAATACTAAACAAACTGCAAGTGAAGCAACTGACATTGAAAAGAAAAGTGTTTGTCCAGTTTCTACATGACTGAAACACCCACACGTCTCTCCAGAACAGGTTTGAGTGAGGAATTTGGGTGTGGAGAATCACAGCCCAGTAGTTGACGTGTAGATGATTCCCAATCCCGGCCAATCTCCAGCCTGCTGCACACACACGGATACTGTCTGTCTGTCCGGCAGGCCCAGTCCACAGCTCTCTTCACTGCCTCCCAGTACATCGGTCTGAATGAAGAAGAGCAGAAAGTTATGGATCCAAAAATGCAAGAGTAAATCACTACACCACATGAGGACGTGTGCTGGTACCTGGGCTCCTGGGACTCTTTTAGTCGCAGGAGAGACTCAAGCAGCCGCCCCACTTCCAGCTTCTTCACCCGGATCAGCTGCAGCACCAGCAGAGTCGCCACCAGCTTTAGAATGTCAGCATGAGCCTTCACACCTGACACACAACAAAACATGCGACTGATTCACTGATACTTACAAACTGTAACTGAAAACTAAAGATTAGATTATTTTAAACTATATTCAGATTCAGCCTGATGCATACTGCAGTTTAACTGGAAAGCACTTTCTCATTCTCAAGATTGGCTGCTGTTATACAGTAAAGCCACACAAGTGTTCTTCCTCAGTCTGTCTATAAACAGTTGTGTTCACAAGGTACATATGGCACCTAAATGGCACTTATGAACAAACTGTGATTAGTTGCTTTAGGTGTCGGTCAGACATCTCTTCCTGTCTGAGTGGGTGAATCTTGTTGAGAATAAGCTGCAATATACAGTGTTGGGAAGGCTACTTTGGAAACGTACTCTAAGTTACTCTATTTAAAATGTAATAAGCAGTGTAACTTTTCAATTACTTTATTAATGTAACTTATTACATTTGATTACTTTTCTACATTTTTTATATTTTCAACTGTTATCATTTTGAAACATTTAAAACAGGCAGAGTTAACCTTACAGTAGCACTTAACACTGATTACTGTCAGACTTTCAAATTCCTTTAGCACTTGAATTAAGATTATAATAAGTAAGGGATAATATACATCTTTATTTTGCAATAACAACTGGCTGGATGTACATTATCCCACTTATTACACAGCTGCTTGCCACAACAGTAAATAATTAGAAACGAAACACTGATCTGAGTTGAAATTATTGAACGCAAAGCTTCCATGAGGAAATCAGTTGCTAGCACGCGGCACAGATTTAAGAAATTGTACAGATAATATTAAATTAAGATTTAATATTTTATTGGCTAACCAAACGGAAAGCTTCCACCAAGAAAAACTATTAAGCGTATAGTGCCGACTTAAGCTGCTTGGATGAGTCTTTCTTGTTAGCTTTTACCAGTTGTTATTGGGGAGTAACTTACCTTGGAATGTCATGACTGACCAATCAGAATCAAGCATTCCACAAAGCCGTGTGACAATTTAAAGCACAGACACCACAAATTTTGACTTAACACCTCTTATTTACTTTGAGATCATTCTGAGGTTAAATACAGAGTTGAAATCATAACAAGAAGTAGTTTAATAGCTATGATACTGGTTTTGAAATCAAAAGTTTGCATGGTTATGACAGGAAACACTAGCATCTAACAATGCCTTGGAAAAATAAAGTATATGCATAAACCCAAATAGGAAATTAAACAGTTATCGAATAAGCGTGTGTCCTATGTTGAGTCCTAAACTCCTGAAACATTGGTGTCTCATTTTAGAGCAGTCAATGCAATTAATAAAATTTATGGGTGTGGGTGTGTGTGTGTGTGTGTGTGTGTGTGAAAAAATTCAGATGCAACCCCTTTTGTAATCATTAACATTTTCAAAAGTAACTGTAATTTAATTACACATTTTTTCTCAGTAACTGTAACTAAGTACAATTACATTTATTTTGCAATTAAATTATGTAATTTTGTTACATGTAACGAGTTACTCCCCAGCACTGGCAATATAGACCAGACCAGCAACAAGCATGTTAAAAATTGTCTTACCAAATGAACGGATGCCTTTCTCCATAAGGAAGACACTGGCAAAATAGTCTACATCCAGGTTGAGGAAGCTGCTCAGCCTGTCAGTGCAATCCCAGTATCCATCCTATATTCAAACACATGCCATACGTTCATATTTCCTCACACTTTTACATATTGTATATAATCTAGTGTATTAAATCATGCGTAAACACCTCATGCTGAAGCTCAAACAGCTCATTCCAGGCCACTGTGTCAGATTTTCTTCTCATTTCTGCCATCCTGCCCTGAGGTGGTGTGAAACATCGTGCCGAGCCTAATTCAGCTCTTTTCAGTTTTTTTCTATATTTAGGAATTGGAAACCTACTAGTGGAGCTGTCTGCAAGTTCTTGAGAAATGACACAAAGAATAGAAAAGATGCCTTGAACCATCTGAACACTGATCACAGAGGGAACCTTATCAATCAACTTACCAGGTAGCGGTTGTTGTTGCAAATATATTTGTTTTTTCTGTTGTGGTACATCTTGCAGCACTATACGCTGAGCTTCTTGTTGCTGTTGTGCTTGCTGTTGAGGAGATGCTTCCAAGAAACGTCCAAATGCTGTGGAACGCAAACTCAGAGACTCATCTAAAAGCCTGGGGGAACTACTGAAATCATCAAATGCAGGGGGTTCGGGCAAATGAGAAGGGAAAGTAGGGACAGCTGCCATTACGCTGGAAGGAGGAGGAGAAGGAGGTAGCAGGGGAGTCGTGAACATGGACCGTGTGGACGCAAGATCGCAAGTAGAATCAGGAGGACCTGCAAACTGTATGACACGTGCACTGCTGGTCTCACTGGCTTTAGAAATGAGACGTCTTTCACTCATGGAGCAGGTACTTTGCAACATGGCACCGACAAGAGGAAGGCTGTCAGTTCTGGAGAGTGAGCCTGCTGATGAAAAAGAAGAAAGATAACGGGAAGCAGGCGGTACGGTAGTATAGGCCACGGGGGAAGCATAAGACGGCATTGCGGAACTGAGGGGGGGAGGCCTGTCACTCATGGAGGAAGGTGTGTACTTCATAGCAGCAAAAGTTGGAGTATGATGAGAAAGCCTTTGATCCATGGACTGAAGTTCTATTTTCTCAACGGGAAGGGGAGCAACGAGGCCTTGAGGACTGAGAGCCTTTACTGAGAGGTGATAAGTATAAACAGGTTGACCCGAAGGCTTTGGAGTAGTTATACCAGAGAGGTCAAGAGCGGCAGCAGGAGGAGGTGGAGGGGGAGGCATTGGAGCAGCTACACCAAAGAGGCCACGACCGGCAGCAGGGGGAGGTGGAGGGGGAGGCATTGGAGCAGCTACACCAAAGAGGCCACGACCGGCAGCAGGGGGAGGTGGAGGGGGAGGCATTGGAGCAGCTACACCAGAGAGGTCAAGAGCGGCGGCATGACCAGTGGAAGGCTTTGAAGCAGTTTTACGAGATTCACAATAGATTTCTGAATAGACAGAACCCCATCCAATTTTGGGTAAGCCTCTGAAAACTTCAGAGCTACCCTCAGGAAGAGAAGGACTCCTGGTGGTAGTGGAGCGAGCAGGAGGAGATCTGGATATCAGCTGAGCTGCTAAAAAATTAGCTTCCATTTCACAATAATCAATTTCATTAAAACTATCATCCAAATTGCGTCCACAGATATTAAAATCCGAAAAAGATGTGGAGCTGCCACTGGAAAATGCTTCTGATTCCATCTGGAAACAAAAAACACATTTAAAATGCATTGTTGTACATTTATATGACAATAGCTGTAATAGAGCATTTTGTTGTTACCCATACATCATCATCTTCAGCACCAATAATATCCGCAGTCATCAGCTTCTCTTCAGTCCAACCTATATATGGCAAAATATCCACATCCTCCTCTGATATGATTTTAGAAATATCTGTGAATCCAGTGTCAAGCTCATTCTGTTCCTGCAGAATGGTAAGATGACAGACATCGGCAAGGCTAATATACAGTATCAGACAATTATTTGGTACAGTATCAGTAATCATACCCTCTCTTCAATGGCGACAAAGCTTGTGAACTGGGACAAGATGGAGAACTCTTTACTGAGCTCAATGATGTAGGACTTCAGCTCTGCTTTCTTCCCCTGATAAAGAGATGAAAAATGGCAAATCAAGTTCTTCTGTTAGCAAATCTGCCAGTTATATAAAAAATATCATCATGCAGCCAAATATTGTACCTCGTGTTCTGCCTCACTGCTGCCTAGAATGCCATCTTCATAGTCTCTAATGATTGCTCTTGCTGTTAACTTGTGTAGGAGCTACACATGAACACACACACACACAATTCTTCAAATGCCTGATAAATAACTGATGCAGTTTCAGATTATATGAAGTATTTAAGATGTTCACTCACAGTTCCCTTTGTCTTTTGTAGTTCTGTGGTGGAAACCATTGTTTTGATCTCTTGTCCACTCAAATCACCAAACAGTGTGGCCTAAAAGAGTGAATATTACACAATTCAAACATATTACATACAGTATATTGATAAATGACAATTATATTTAAGATACTAATTAAAAATAATTAGGACCTGTTTTCCATACTGCTTGTCACTAAAGGAAGAACATTTAATCATCTTTATTTACAGGAAACCAATATAAGAGTAAAGCAGGTCTACCTGAGTGCAGTGTGGCACAAAGCCGTATATGAGAGTGTGACAGTCACTGAAGAGAGCGTGAAGCTGTGAGGGGGCTTGAACAGGAGGGGGCGCTGTGGGATTAAACCGCTGCCACTTCACTGCCACTGATCTGCAGCCTGGAGACTCCATACGCTGAACCTGAGCACGCACCTGAAATTACCCACAAATCTGTTCAACTCAAGCCATACTGGAAAAAAGTTTATTTTTTGGTTACTAAAAACAACACAAAAAGTGTGATTCACCTTCTCTGTCCAAGTGTGTTTCATCTTTGTGTCAAAAAATTCATATGTTCCTCCACCTGCCTGAGCCAAAGCTCTGAGCATATGACGATTAGCTGTCAAGCTAGACAAACACAGACACTATCAAACTGTAGGTTCAGAAATTCATTGTAAGTGAAAAAAAGAAAAATAAAGAGATTTGCTTAAAGGCAGACCTGAGTCCGCAGGTGAAGAGGCGCGTGTGACAGGAGTTTTCCTGGACCAGCTGTAGGGTCAGAGGCTGGTTCTGAACATGTCCATCAGAGAGCAGCAGGATGTTCCTCACACCCCGGCAGGGAGGCAGCAGACTCAGGCTCCGGAGAGGCCGCCACAGATCAGTGCTGCCACCAGAGCCGCTACACGACTGGAGAGAGGAGAAATGAAACGATACACAAAGGAACCGAGAACCATCTTTAACCATTTGTAAACATTACTCACCATAATAAATTTTCTGGCTGCTTCAGACGCCTCATCTAAAGGCACTGGTGCAGGAAAGGCTTCCTTGTAATCTGTAAAAGCAAACACACTTTCACTATAAATCACAAGAATAAGTAGGAAATGAAAATGTCCACATGATGATCAATATCATAGTTTCAGTGAGCACTAACCAGTGCTGAAAGAGATGATGTTGATCTTCAGTGAGCGGTCCAGAGATTTGAGGACTTGAAGGGCAATCCTGCGGGCGTTCAGCATGGCGTCTCCCTGCATGGACTTGGAGGAGTCCAGAAGAATGACCACATCACTCACACTGGACGGACCACCAGAGCTGGACACCCCGCTTGACTTAAAGTCTGGATAAAACACCAGCATGCAGGCCTGCAGGGATCAGATCCCAATCAGTGTTCATTTTTGTCAGGGTGCGTAAGATGCAAAGTGGCAATTTTTGTGTGCAACATGCTGAAAAATAACCATGACAGACAGGAAATTTGATTGCTCATTGCTCTACCTGACTATCTTTATCCGGGTGGTTCTCGACCCACATCCTGGGCATGTGGATATTAGAAAGACTGAAGGACACCTGTAACCCTTCAGAACCCAGAGTCTGTCCTGGTAACGTGCTAATCACTGCCTTACAGTCTGTCCTCTGAATGGGGAAACACATACTGTAATATATTTCATGTTTTTTTTTAAGTCTTTAAGCAAGACAATGCAGAAAAAGTGGATTAATAACCTTGGTTTTGATGTGGTGTGTAGAGCTCAAGTTGATGATCTCATAAGGCATTTCGATGGACATAGAAAGAGAAAACTCCCTGAAGAAAGAGAGAGGGAACAAATCAAAGAGATTTACAACAACCCTGCAGTACATTTCCCTGTGAATCCTCCAGTATTTGAGATTCTCACCCCTCTGACTGAAGCTCCGTCACACCAATCTTTTCAACAGTTGCCTGAAATGCAACACAACTATCAGTCAAAACACTGTAACAATCAACAGACCAAACAGGATTTTAAAAACAGTGACAAAAGACCGTCGTACCTGAGTTGTCTGATTAAGGGCGGCTCTCTGTTGCCATGGTGCCACGCTGCCAGACAGTGAGAAGACTATAGAGCCTGATCTGACCACCAGCTCAGTGATGAACGTCACCTTGATCAAAACTGTGGCTCCAGGAGGAAGATTCCCCACGCTGATAGTAAATACATCCTGCCTCATATCAACACATGACATGACCTTAAAGAAACCTGCTGATTCATTATCACACATACATCAGCTCCAGATCAGTTACAGTAACTCACAGGTGCATCCTGGTCCATCAGGTAGGCTCCATGGCCTTTCTCTATGGCTTGCTTGTACTCCTTACGAGCCTGCTCCTTTTCCTTTACCTATCGGTAAAAAAAGCCACTGAAAACTGAAAAGATGTTTAAAGAGCAGAGGCTGCATCAGACAAATTCTGAATGACTCGCACCTTTCCAATGACGTGTTTTCCATTGATAAAGGCTTCAAATCCACACACTGCTGCCGTCTCCTCCAGTGGAAAGACGTACTTTGCTTCAATGGGAACGGCACTCTGGTTTGTGTAGGTCTGAAATATGATGACCTGGTGGACTTGGAGAGAAAGTCAGGGTTGCGGTTTGCAATTATAATTTAGTGTTCTGGTCTACATGTTTAGATGTGGGATTTCTTTTAGTTTGGTTCTTATCTGCCTTTTATTTTGCTAATTCTGTTGTTTTTTATTTCTTGTGATGTCTTTTTTCCATGGTCTTGATTGTGTCTATCACTGCCTTGTTCTAGTTGTAGTTTATTAGCAATTTTGTTCATTGTTTAGTTCTTTTGGTTTACTTTACTTTAATTTCTTTTCTTTTAAATTCCAAACTGCAGTCCACCGCTGTAGTATCATACCTGACACAGCAGGTCCATCAGTTTGCACCTCACATTGACAGCCTGTAGAGGAAGTTTCTGACCACTACTGTCCAGCAAACCTGCGTTCATCTCCTCCAGAGGATTTTTAGTGAACTCCAAACCTTCACTGTCATCACTAGACACTAAATATACACAATCACACAAAACCACTGATGAGCAACACTGATCACAGCATATCATTCAGATTAAAATTCTCCTCATATTTACATGAGATGTCTCTGAGGACTGATTTTTTTCTCTTCGTGATATCAAAGAGATGTTCATGTACCACAATTATTTGAAAAACCACAAAGTTGGAGTGCCACAAGTTTATGGGCTCCGACATCATGTAATTAATTTGATTAAAAACTGACAGCCCTAGTTAAGACAGACTATTTCACATATAAAAGCTTGTCTCTCTCAGCATGTCCTGTTCACTAAACTTTACTCACAGATGTCAGGCCTTGTGTCTGAGAGCTGTGAGAGCTCCACAAAGGTGTTGATTTGAGGCCGGAACTCTTTTAATTCGTCTCCCTCCAGACTGTACTGGACCATATACTTCAGTCTGATCTGCTCTGTGTTATAGACGACAAACTCATCATCCTGTTTACATATCAACACACACAAATGCAAGGGTCACATTAGATCCCAAAAACACAGAAATTTTTAGGATATTTAGAGAATATTTAAGCACACAGAAAATGACTGAGAAAAGCACATCAAATTCAGAGAGTCTGGTGGGAGTGCGTCGGACTCCATGTACACTGTGGTAGCCAGCAGGCGCACAAGTCAAAGTGGTGTCTTTCTTCAGCAGGTCCTTACACCGACCCAACGCCACTTCACACACCAACAGCAGCCGAGAGCCGTCAGTTACACTGGGCTTGGAATATTTCACACTAGTCCTTTAACAGAAAAGAAATTTAATGACTGGCTAAAATCTGCAGTTGTCATGATAGTGGATTCATATTATTTATGAATCTGTTATATTAAGATATGACTGAGTAATGCTAAAGACCACTGGCTTCAGAGAGTCACTGAAGTAGATTCCTCCTCCAAGATTCCCGATATCCGTCCTCTCAATTCCATGCTGTTCGACTCCAACCCTGGGCAGCAGCAGACCTCTAGAAAGAAAGTGTCAAAATGTATATTCAGTTAATTGCACAATAAGCTGATTACTCAATCAAATAAATGACAACTAAGCATATACATATGAAATTGAAAAGCTCGAAAATGAAGAAAAGACATGACTATAGCAGAAAAGCAAATTACTGAACAGACATTATAAAAAGTAACTTCAATCAGTGCATAGTCAAATATTAGATTGTCTTCTTCTGTTTTGTTCAGAAGAAAATTTCAGGATTGGTCTACATGGTATTTTTTGTATTCCCCATTTCCTTGATTTTTACATTAAGATATAAGATATAATTCAGCAATATAAGTTAATATTTATTTAAGTTAATATTTTAATAAATGACACATTAACAACTCTCACCGTGACAGTATTCCAACAAAACTGCTGGGATTAGTGGAGTGGAGGAGGGGTTTAATGTTGCCTAACTCCTCCCTAAACAACTGAAGCTCCACCCCTCTGCTGACACGCAGGATCTGCTGAATCTGAACAGGCCTGTAATGGATACAAGATTAACATAATTATTTAAATGTTCTGAAATATATTCATGTTTGAACTTCAGACCATAATCAGCACAATCAAGTTTACCTGTCCTGAAGCAGTTGAGAGACAACATGAAACTCAGGGTTTTGTGGTGGAACAACCTCAATGCTGCACCTCAGAGCTCGATACTTTCCCAGAGATGAGGGCGACGGGCTTCCCAGAGTGGCCTCACTGACATTCACAATATCTCTGATCAGCTGGAGATGACAGAAGAGTCAAAACAGTAAAAAGGTCAGATCTGCACTGTTGAATTAAAATTTAAATTCAAGAATCTACCAAAATATGATGCTTCCAGGGAATTTAATGTATGGTCCAAAAAAGGTCCAAATCAAGAATTTAATATACCTTAACTCTTGTGTGTAAAGAATTTGTATACATAACTCAAGAATAATAAAAAAATACACTTGACAGAATGGAAGATGCATCTTGTGAATACTTTCATATTATGGGATTTTTTGGTAATACAAACATTTTACAATAACAGTTTCTATAATGACATATGAAACAGACTATGATAAATATCATAAATGTTTGGAGATCTGCCAATAAATTATATGTCAGTAACACTTAATGTACAATAATTCATAGGGTTTATTATGAGAAAGCTGAAAATTGATTAATTATATGGCAAGCTGTTTTAGCTTAAAATATTAAGCTTGTGTGACAGTGGCTTTACTTGTTGTAACTGCATTTTTAGTTAGTTTTTATTTCCTACTAGAAATTACAAATAAAGAGCTCCCTTATCCAATTCTTACTTGTAATAATTACGATTATAGAGCTCTCTGATTCAATTACTAGTAAGAATTCCAATTAGAGAGTTTTACAAATGAAATTTTACTAGTCATACACTACCAGTTAAACATTTTTGAACAGTAAGTGTTTTAATGTTTTTTAAAGAAATCTTTTCTGCTCACCAAGCCTGCATTTATTTGATCCAAAATACAGTAATATTGTGAAATATTTTTACTATTTAAAATAAATGCTTTCTATTTGAAGATATTTTAAAATGTAATTTATTCCTGTGATCAAAGCTAAATTTTCAGCATCATTACTCCAGTCTTCAGTGTCACATGATCCTTCATTCCAATATATTGATTTGCTGTTCAATAAACATTTATAATTATTATTATTACATTATATATTATATTAATACTTTTTTCATTTATTGAATAGAAAGATTCAAAGATCTTCATTTATCTGGGGGGTTATAGAAATTAATACTTTATTTAGCAAGGATGCCTTTTGATGTGTTTTGTTCAAAAGTGATAAAGACATTTATAATCAATCAATATTTATAACAAAAGATTTCTGATAAATGCTGTTTTTGTGAACTTTCTATTCATCAAAGAAACCTAAAAAAAATTCTACTCAGATGTTTTCAACATAATAACAATAAATGTTTTTTTTTTTGAGCAGCAAATTCGAATATTACAATGATTTCTGAAAGATCATGTGACTAATGATGCTAGAAAATTCAGCTTTGAAATCTCAGAAATAAATAACATTTTAAAATATATTCAAATAAAAAGCAGTTATTTTAAATAGTAACAATATTTCAAAATTTTACTGTTTTTGCTGTACTTTGGATCAAATAAATGCTTCTTTAAAAAAACATTAAAAATCTCACTGTTCAAAAGCTTTTGACTGGTAGAATATGTTATTGACTTCCATTCATTTTTAATTACAGAGCTCTACAATTGAATTCTTACTAGTAACAAAAAAAATAAAATAAAGAGCACTCAATTTGTACTAGTAGGAATTCCAATTAGAGAGCACTCTAATTAAATTCTTACTAGTAAAAACGCAATTTACAGAGCTATATAGTTACTTTTTTTTCTATTAAAAATACATTAAAGATTTATTTAATTGCATGAGCTCTTACCAGTAACAACTGAATTAGAAAGCTCTCTAAATGGAATTCTTACTGGTAAAAATTTAACGAGAGATCTTTCTAATTCAGTTCTTACTAGTAAGAATGTAATTGCAGAGCTCTCTAATTTTCTCTAACTCTCTTTGTAATTGTAACTAGTAAAAATTGATTTCAAGAGTTCTCTCACTGGCACTGTTACTAGTAAGAATTTAATTGTAGAGCTCTCTAAAGCAGTTGTTACTAGTATAAATGCACTTACGATGAGTAATGCTGGGAATATTTTAAGCTAAAATGGCTTGCCATATTACTTATGTATACTTATGTCTTCTGGAGGTTTTTACACAAGCACATGGTGTAATGGGAAAGAAAACGTGAATAATAGAACAAATTTTAGTAAGTACTATAAGCAGGTGAGAAAAACATGTCAGTCTTTTGTAATTAGTTGGCTTAACCATGAGCCAATCACTGGAGAGAGTCTACTGGATTGCTGAGAGAATAAGGATGACTGTGAGCAGAAGATGTAAGGATGGCACTTTTGTAGATGCAGCACTGAATATGAAGTATGTCCTCTCCGTCACTCCCTTTGCTGAGGATAATCATAAAAAAACCAAACATTTACTTTAGAACAGAAACAGTGTTTTTATG
Source organism: Cirrhinus mrigala (assembly GCA_036247105.1). Classification (NCBI taxonomy): domain Eukaryota; kingdom Metazoa; phylum Chordata; class Actinopteri; order Cypriniformes; family Cyprinidae; genus Cirrhinus; species Cirrhinus mrigala. The sequence goes on along the minus strand of CM070015.1, from coordinate 13,566,879 downwards.
CTGCATTTGTGACTCATTATTTGCTCTACATAGTCTATTGCATGTGTCTTGCTATTTAATGTGTCACATCCAGTTTGTTTATCCACAGTATCCAAGATGTCATTAAATTTGTTTTAACAAACTTGATTTGATATGCAATGCTCTGAGTAAATGTTATGATTATGGGTGAGTCCTGCTTCATAATTAGTTTCATCTTTACACTTCTTTTTTTTCTGTCAACATCATTATTTTACCTGTAACAGTTGCCTGTGAGACAGCTTTCACAAGACTGTTCTGGATAAGACAGGTGTAGGTGTCTTCATCTTTCACTGGGTCTTCGAGGACACTAGTAACTTGGATGATTCCAGCAGAGTTGTTAAACTGGGTGCTGCTTTTTAGAGGCTCCCCACTCTGACTCAACCATCTAACCTCTGGTTTGGGAAACCATTTATGAACCTGAGCTAATAGAGACCCATTTTCCCGTCGAGTAAATATGGGAGCTGAGAAAGCTGCAAATAACACACAGATTTGAGTGAAAAGTGAAATTCAGATATGAACAGATATACACTAAAATTTGTGAAAAATATGTTTCTATCATGACATCTCTCGGAGGGTTTAGCATGGTAATGTACATGACAATGTTAATGTGTTTGGTCTTACAGATAATAGATCGGAATAGATCTACTATGCTGCTGCTGTGGCAGAGCAAGTACCGAGACTTGCTACTGCCAATACATCCGCAACATGCTGCTGTGAGCATGTAAGAAATACTGCTGCACATATACATAAAATACCCCCCTAATATAGCATACATGAATCCCCCCGTAGCAGATCTATACAGGTGGAGCTAGGGAAGGTGGAGGGTTTCTGAAGCGTTCTGCAACTGCTACTGCAAGCACTAGCCAAATATTTGAATGTTGAGCAGTAAGCTCACTGGTTGCTGAAAAAGAACCAATCAGCTGCACCATGTGATAATGATGTCACTATGTCAGATTGAGTTAGACCTATCAGACTGCACCATCTACAGTTCTATCACTGAACTTTGGATATATACCACACCCACACCCATAAAAATTTCAAAGTAGGCTACACTATTGATTTAGTTGCTTAAACAAACATTTACTTAAAAATATAATATTATTAATGCTATTATTATTATTATTAATTATATTGATAATACTTTTGCATATCACTGAAAAACACACAATAGTTTCATGTGTTTCATTGTTGAATGAATTATATTTAAACAAATCATTTGAATCAATGATTCAGTGACTCACTCATAAACATTAGTTCCAAAATGAATCAGGGTTTTGAACAAACTGATTAAGTGAATAATTCAATGACTCACTAATAAACACAGTCAAGTGTTTAGTTACTGAATGAACCAGAGATTTAAATCAATCGTTTGAGTGAATGATTCAGTGAATCATTTTTTGAGACAGTGGCTGTGTCTGAAATCACATACTCCCCAAGTACATACTTCTTTTGAATAGGCAATTACTTAACGACTATTTAAAAGTATGTTATATATACAGTAGTTAATTTGAAGTGGGTCAAAAAAGTTCATCAAAGTTGTCCTAAGACAAGAACGGGTATTGTTTTGGTTTTAGGACAGCTTTGATGAAAGGTTTTGATCCACTTCAATTGTTGACTACTGCAGTATGAATTTAATCTGGATGTTCTGTATTTGCCATGTTGTCAGTTTCATGTGACCTAGCAGCCTCAGTCACTACACTGTAATTCACAAATCATGCCTCATGGGATAGTAAAGTGTCCACTGGATGCACACTTCAGAATCTAGCCAGAAGTAGTACGTCATCCAGGGACTTTTTTCTCTTTTATGAATATTGTGGATTCGGACATACTACTCTGTTCACATGCTTTTTTTCACCCACTATTTAGGCCTACTAGGGAAATATCCGATTTCAGACGCAGTCAGTCATTTGTGTAGTTCCTGAGTGAATCAGGGTTTTGAAAAAAATCACTTAAGTGAATGATTAAATTACTCACTGACTCACTAGTTTAATTTTCTGAATGAACCAGGATTTTAAACAAATCTTTTAGGTGAATGATTCAATGGCTTACTCACAAACACAGTCAAGCGTTTAGTTCCTGAATGAACCAGAGTTTGAATCAGTTGTTTGAGTGAATGATTCAGTGAAACATTGGTTTTGTCCGAAACGACATACTCCCTGAGTACGTACCTTTTTTGAATAGGTAATTACTTAACAACCATTAAAAAGTATGTTGTATATAGTATGATTGTAATCTGGACATATTATATTTGCCATGTTGTCATTGTAATGTGACCTACCAGCCTCAGTCACTTCACTGTAATTTACAAATATTCCCTCATGGGATAGTAAAGTGTCCATTGGATGCACACTTCAGAATCTAGTCAAAAGTAGCACGTCATCCAGGGACCTTTAGTCTCCTGTTTTAGAAATACAGTGAATTCAGACATACTACTCTGTCCACATTCTGTTTTTCATCCACTATATAGTAGGGAACTATGTGATTTCAGATGTGACCAGTCATTTGTGCAGTTCCTGGATGAATTAGGGTTTTGAAAATAATCACTTAAGTGAATAATTCAATGACTCACTCACTCACAAACAGTCAAGTGTTTAGTTCCTGAATAAATCAGAGATTTGAATCAATCATTTGAGTGAATGATTCTGTGAATAATTTGTACAGACAGTGGCTGTGTCTGAAATCACAAACTCCCACAGGTAATTACTTAACGGCCATTAAAAAGTATGTTTTATATAGTATGACTGTAATTTGCCATGTTGTTGTTGTCATGTGACCTACCAGCCTCAGTCATCTCACTGTAATGCACAAATATTCTATCGCAACCTCATGGGATAGTACACACTTCAGAATCTAGACAGAAGTAGTACATCATCCAGGGACTTTTTGTCTACTCTTTTTCTATATATAGTGAGTTCGGACATGCTACTGATGTAGTCAGTCATTTGTTTAGTTCCTGAGTGAACCAGGGTTTTGAACAAATCTTTTACGTGAATGATTCAATGACTCACTCACAAACAAAATCAAGGGTTTAGTTCCTCAATGAATCAGGGTTTTGATTGAATCATTTGAGTAAAATTTTCAGTGACTCGCTTATAAAAACAGTCATTTGTCACCACCTACTGGTGTATCTTAAGTATAAAGCTGCATTCTCTGATTATAAACAATAATTTACTTTGAAATGAATGAATAAAAAATGTATTTACCAGCCACTCTAAGGTTGACACTGACAGTCCCTGAGACCTTTGGTGCACTGACAGAGCAGCGATACACACCCTCATCCTCCAGCTTCACATTTCTCAGCAGTAGCGAAGCGTTACCTGTTGATAGAGCATTTGAGAATAGTTCAGCCCTGTTTTTGAACTGTGCGTTCTGGCTCTGAAGCTGGGCTGCTTTTTTCTTGTATTCATAGACCACCCCACTGAGAGAGTCTTTCAGCCAAGTAATTGACACATCACTGAATTGCACATTGACACTGCTGCTAAGGAAGCTGCAATCCAGGACCACATCCTCTGCAAGATTCCCCACAGTCGAGGGGCTTCTGCTCACAACAGTACCTTGGGACACTGGGAAACAAACATGCACACAGACATTTAGTTTATAAACTGAAAGTCCAAATGCACTTTTACAGTGCATTTGTTAAATTATAATCACAGAAAATATATGAATGTTTTACTAACCTGAAAATGCAATAGCCAAAATTAAAATGATGAGTCCAGAAATTACTACTATGAGAAAAATCATACTGGAAAAGACATGTTTGATAAACAAAATTAAGTATTGACTCATTATACATAGTAGAATTTTCAGCCAGAAAATTTACCTTCCAAAGATGATTTGTCCAATAGAAGCCATTCTGGTAACCTGTTCCTACTTTTAAGCAGTATCTTTGATGAATCAATGTGCCATTCTGCCCAGCATCTCTGCAGACGGCATAATAAATCAACAGGTTAAAATAGACGAGAGTTTTCTAATCCTAGACTAGTTTCAAACTTTACTTCCAGTGAAAGAGATCAGCACCTCCTCCCTGTGTCAATATTACCTCTGGGAGGTGTGTTCTAACTCTCTTAATAACACACAGCTTGACAAGAACTAAATTATAGGGAGTTATAATACTAAACACAAACAAGTTTCTTTCTTCTGCTAAACACAAACGAAGATATTTTGAAGAGTGCTGGTTACCAAACAGTTAATGGCCATTGATTTTAATAGTAAAAAAAATAAAAAATCTGCAGAAGTCAAAGGCTGCTATCAGCTGTTTCGTTACCAGCGTTTTTAACTCCAGCCAAACACGGAATTTCTCGGTTTTCCACGTTTTCACTCTTATACACTCGGGAGCGCTAATCTGCATCTGAAAAATAATGCAATCATCAACAATAAACAGCATATAAATGAAAACTGCCTAATATTATCAAGTGAAATGTTGGTTCAGGAAGTGGTAACGGACTGTGCAAGCTTTATGGGTGTTGATGGAAACGATCTACTGCATCCATGGATTGATCGTCGTACTGAATATGATCCACATATTTGTTAAAAACGCGTTTATCTCAGCTTTTTGCTCAAAAGATTGCTTTTTAAAAAAATTAAACTTACCTACATTCAAGTGTTAATAAAAAAGAATGATTAAATCTAGAAATTAAAAAAAAGTTGTTTAAAAATAGAGCCTCTGTTCTTGATGTACTGCATTACTCTCACAACAAAATATTCTGGGGGCCAAGAGAGTTTTGTGAAAATGCTAAAAAATGTTGGATGTGGCAACTTTTTTTCAAAAATGCTGGCGGAGAAAGAGTTCATTACATAGGCTATAAAACAATTAAAAATATTTCGAGAAATGGGTATTTGATAATGGGCTATGTCATTATAGGTTATGTTTGTGAAATCATATCAGCTGGAAAATGCAAGCTGGCAGAGTAATGTATGTGGGAAAAACACATTTTGCAGTTGTGGTCTTGGACGCAGACATCAGGTGACTTCTTGCTATCTTACTTCACTTTTCACAAAACATACAAAGGAGCCTGAACCTAATGTATGCAGGCACATGCAACTGCTTTAAAAAACTTTAAAAAAGCACATGCAACTGCTGAAAATTAGCAGAGATTGTGTCAGAGGATTCAACTACCATATGAATACCATATTCACTGTCACTGTATACATAAAAAACAAATTGCAGAAAGGTTTATAAAGCAATGAACATAGACTATGAAGTGATTTGTTTCAGAGAAATAGCATGAGATCCAGATTTTACACCACATCCTAATGCACCAAAATGCTAATCAGTTTTTGAATCTGACTTTGTAAAATGTACAATGAAAGAGGATGTACACTGTAAAACACTTATTTATTTATTTATTTAAGTTGTAAATAAAACAATGATTATTGGAGTAGGTTATACAAGAATATACGGTAACACTTACAATAAGGTTCGTTATACAATAACATTAGTTAACATGAACTAAGAATGAACAATACTTCTACAGCATTTGTTAATCTTAGTTAATATTAATTTCAGCATTTACTAATGCATTATTAAAATCACAAGTTGTGTTTGTTAATGTTAATGCACTATGAACTAACATGAACTAACAATGAACAACTGACTTTTAAGTAACTAACATTAACAAAGATTAATAAATAGTGTAATAAATGTATTGTTCATTGTTCGTTCATGTTAACTAATGTTAACAAATGACACCTTATTGTAAAGTGTTACTGAATGTATTATTTCAGTTTTTCTGCTTTGATATATAATTCAATGTGTTCTTTCTTTGTGACTGTTGGTTAAATGCACTAATGATTTCTGAGTGAAAGTTTCTTAAAGGTAAATCTTACTGCATTTTTTTAGTATCAAAATATTTATTGTACAAATATCTGTTCATTTACAGCAAATTTGTCTGCAGAAGTTATTTAAAAGAGGAAGTTCAAATAAATGCAGTAGGTGATATCACTTTTGATGCACATAATAAATATAATTATGTGAATGTATATTGAATAGATTGAATAACTGGACAAATCTATGAAATACCCCAGGATGTTTATTTTGTGAGAAGTAGGAGACTGACCTGGACACATTTTTTTTTTTGTTTACTTTTAAAAGTACTTGCATTTATATATATTTATAGTTATTTTATCTCTTTTTATTTTTTAATCATGTCATTTTTATGTTTTTTTTAATTATGTTATTAATTCATTTATTTATTCTTGTAAAGAAAGAAAGAGAAAGAAAGAATGCACTATTGTTAAAGTTGCATAGTCAACATAACATGAGCTGTACAAGCAATCATATTGAAACCATTACACACTGCAAATTTAAAAAAAAATTCTCACATCTAAATGCCACTTTCATACTTCCACAGAGGAACCAAAGTTTTGGTGGTAAAAGTAAACCATCCTGAGAATTTTTTGCAAGCATCTTGACTGATATATAAGTACTTCAGGACTTAAGTCAAAACTTCAGGAAGAGAGGAAACAGCTATTTGTTTTGAACATTTGCGTCTGAGCTTCAGCTGATCAACAATGCCGCATCTTTTCTCCGATATTCCAAACAAAATGCGTGTTATATTGTCACAGGCTGCTAATGTGTTTCTAGTTTTTATTATGATTTACATTTTTCAGTACATCTTTAATTCTCAGTTTTCATGCTCCTGCACACCTGAGTTTCAGTTTATTGTGGTCATTTACCTTGGGCTCATTCCGCTGATATTGTTCTTTATTTTAAAAATAATGAAACAAACTAAAACAAAAATTTGTGCAGCCTGTTGCTGTGGTGTTTGTCCTCAATTATTTCAGTTTCTTGGAATTGTTCTGTTCTGGGGAGGATTTGTTCTTTTAGACGGAGATTTGTTTCTCTGTTTGATAACCAAACATAATGACACACTGCGTGAAATTCCATGCAAGAAGACCTCAGACCTCACTTTTCAAGAAAACAGCATCATTACAATCTACAAAAACAAGTCACAGGTAAGTACTCTAATAGCACAGTAAATTGTGCCCTATTTTTTACAAACCTTTCTTAGAGTGTTTTCTACTGATGAGGTGACTGATGTACAAATGAAATGTACATGTTTGGACTGTTGGAGTTCGTTTTAACTTCTGATTGCCAGTAAAGACTAAAATTAGTTGTCTTTGTACACCAGTTGATTTTCTTCAATGTGGCTTCATTGCTAATTGACACAAAGCAATGACAATCAAAAGCTATTCAACTCTCCCACCATTATGGCACAGGAAAACCGATATAGTTTGATCTCTATGTGGGACAAGCTGAATCTGACATTTATTTTAAGATTTAAGCATAATTATGTATCAAAACAACTGTTTAAACATCAAACATCTTTTGCAGATTTTGGGTTACTTCTTCATAGCCATTGGTTTCTGTGGATGGTGGCTGATGTCAAACATCAAGGTTGGGATGTGTTGTGACAGTTTTTCTTGTAAAGGAAAACCATACTACGAGACGCGGTACAAGGAGCTCCTGTCTGAAGAAACAGATAAACATTTGGATGAAAAATTGCGACAAATAGCCAAAAGGAGAGCTGAAAGAATATGCTCAAATTACATTTGTGATATTGAAAATAGTGAGTTTGGATATAATGAAAACAAACAAGTATCTGAAAATGCTATGGAAGCTTGGTCTAATATATCTCGCTCAAATTTTTATGTAGAAAAGCTTCCTAGAGATATGAGCCATGACTATATCAGTTGAATGCCTGAATTCAATTCTCATCCTCTAAATCAAGAAAAAATTAGTATCCTGAGTTTTGTGCTACTAATAAATACAAATTACAGTCTTCTACAATCAGTCAGAATAAAAATGTAGGTCACATTTTTTAAAACATCTACACAACAGTGGCCTGTGTTAGCTAAACGGTGGATCATTTTCCATTTCTTTGGCACAAAATGCTTTTCATGACCACATCTTTCAAATTAAATGAATTCTAATGGAACTTTACATATCATGGAAAAATTACTTGATTTAATTCAGTTCAATTCAAGTTTATTTTCTATAATGCTTTTCACGATACAAATAGTTGCAAATCAGCTTTATACATTATATTTAACATCATAAACCTATGTAGTAGTAGCTTATCAGTGCTGAATATGTCAAGTTGATGTCCATGTGGCAGAAATGTACAGTAAAAATCAGTTGGTTAATGACATGGATGTATGAATGTAATTAAACAGACGGTGAACAGCAATGATTATATGTTGCAATCAAACTTATAACAAAATTTGGTAGTTTTGATTTAACACATGAAATGAACGTTTTGGTAGTTTTAGTGCATTTTAAATGTGAATTTGACTGCTGCGCCAAGCTAAAATTGGTTAGGAGAACTGTGTGAAGAGGTTTCAAAAAGTGACCCAAGTATTAAGAAATGGTTCCTGTCTGACCATACACTGATATTTTCTGTTTTCAAAGTTGTTCGGCATAGATGCTGAATAAGTGCAAGTGGCTAATTCCCACTGTATGATTATAAAGATATACTGTATGATTTTTAATAATAACATGACTTGTCCTTGAGACACTGTTTACTGTAAAAATGTACAGTGTCGTTTTTTTGTACTTTCTGTTCATCAGAAAGAATGTTTTACTTCAAGAGACTAATCATACATCTGTGTTGTTTTACTCTATTTATATTCATTCATTCATTCAATCAATCATTAATTAATAAATATTTATCATTTAATAATTTTATTATTCCATTTAATAATATAATCATTTATAACACTCATTTAAGTCATTTATATACTCATTTCATTGATTCATTAATTGATAAGTCATTTATATTATTGCTTTCTTTTATTATTTTTTTCATTGTTGTTTAATCTTATGACTGTGTGGTTTCAAGGGCTGTTTGTCCTCATGAATTAGAGATAAGAAGGAATGTTTATAGAGATTCAAGGTTTATGGGATGTTGCGAAGCAGTTTGGTTGGACAAAATTCTGATCATTGAAACATACACAGCTAAGATAATTCAATAAACTATGCTCTTTTATTTTATTTTTTTATCATTGTCACTTCATTTCCCGCTTCTGCTCTGCACAGGCTTTACTCAATTTCTTGGCTGACATGAGACTGTTAATACAGTTTTGGGTGCAAGACAAGACTTGCTACTTAAGGGTTTTGGGTATAAGACAATTTTCCTGGCTAGATGTTCTGTTACCAGACAAAACTGATATTTTCTGACAAGATCTGGCATCCGGGGCTGGATCTGATATCTTTGGTGTGGAGGCATGATCTAACAATAGATAACTAACTACAACCAAAACCAAAATTAAGATAATAAAAAATTACTTGAAATAAAGTAAAATATAAAAAACGCATTTCAGTGATTTTTATTCATTTTAACTTGATATACTGAAATAACTAAAACACTGAGATAAACAAATCAACAGTGATTACTTGGTATTTGGTTGCAGAATTATACTGTTACATAAGGATAAATTAAAGTTCACAAAGATTTCTTTGTTAAAACTAAAATACAGTAAACCAAGCATAATTCTCATCATATAGCCATATTTGCATTTCAAGCAGTTAACTAGCTGGTCTAAAACTGATTTGTAGTGGATGTATTTAGTAATTTCCTTAAAGTTCACACAGAACAATACAGAATATGTTAAACAATATTAAACCAGCAGCAAGTAAAGCAGCAACTAAAAAAGAAGATGGAAACTTGTTTTCAGTTTT
>CM070015.1:13494667-13556682 GCA_036247105.1 Cirrhinus mrigala | reverse complement strand
AATTTAATGTATGGTCCAAAAAAGGTCCAAATCAAGAATTTAATATACCTTAACTCTTGAGTATAAAGAATTTGTATACATAACTCAAGAATAATAAAAAATACACTTGACAGAATGGAAGATGCATCTTGTGAATACTCTTTCATATTATGGGATTTTTTGGTAATACAAACATTTTACAATAACAGTTTCTATAATGACATATGAAACAGACTATGATTAATATCATAAATGTTTGGAGATCTGCCAATAAATTATATGTCAGTAACACTTAATGTACAATAATTCATAGGGTTTATTATGAGAAAGCTGAAAATTGATTAATTATATGGCAAGCTGTTTTAGCTTAAAATATTAAAGTTGTGTGACAGTGGCTTTACTTGTTGTAACTGCATTTTTAGTTAGTGTTTATTTTCTACTAGAAATTACAAATAAAGAGCTCCCTTATCCAATTCTTACTTGTAATAATTACGATTATAGAGCTCTCTGATTCAATTACTAGTAAGAATTCCAATTAGAGAGTTTTACAAATGAAATTTTACTAGTCATACACTACCAGTTAAACATTTTTGAACAGTAAGTGTTTTAATGTTTTTTAAAGAAATCTTTTCTGCTCACCAAGCCTGCATTTATTTGATCCAAAATACAGTAATATTGTGAAATATTTTTACTATTTAAAATAAATGCTTTCTATTTGAAGATATTTTAAAATGTAATTTATTCCTGTGATCAAAGCTAAATTTTCAGCATCATTACTCCAGTCTTCAGTGTCACATGATCCTTCATTCCAATATATTGATTTGCTGTTCAATAAACATTTATAATTATTATTATTACATTATATATTATATTAATACTTTTTTCATTTATTGAATAGAAAGATTCAAAGATCTGCATTTATCTGGGGGGTTATAGAAATGAATACTTTATTTAGCAAGGATGCTTTTTGATGTGTTTTGTTCAAAAGTGATAAAGACATTTATAATCAATCAATATTTATAACAAAAGATTTCTGATAAATGCTGTTTTTGTGAACTTTCTATTCATCAAAGAAAGCTAAAAAAAATTCTACTCAGATGTTTTCAACATAATTTTTTTTTGAGCAGCAAATTAGAATATTACAATGATTTCTGAAAGATCATGTGACTAATGATGCTAGAAAATTCAGCTTTGAAATCTCAGAAATAAATAACATTTTAAAATATATTCAAATAAACAGCAGTTATTTTAAATAATAACAATATTTCAAAATTTTACTGTTTTTGCTGTACTTTGGATCAAATAAATGCAGGCTTGGTGAGCAGAAGAGACTTCTTTAAAAAAACATTAAAAATCTCACTTTTCAAAAGCTTTTGACTGGTAGAATATGTTATTGACTTCCATTCATTTTTAATTACAGAGCTCTACAATTGAATTCTTACTAGTAACAAAAAATTAAAGAGCACTCAATTTGTACTAGTAGGAATTCCAGTTAGAGAGCACTCTAATTAAATTCTTACTAGTAAAAATGCAATTTACAGAGCTATATAGTTACTTTTTTTTCTATTAAAAACACATTAAAGATTTGTTTAACTGCATGAGCTCTTACCAGTAACAACTGAATTAGAAAGCTCTCTAAATGGAATTCTTACTGGTAAAAACTGAACGAGAGATCTCTCTAATTCAGTTCTTACTAGTAAGAATGTAATTGCAGAGCTCTCTAATTTTCTCTAACTCTCTTTGTAATTGTAACTAGTAAAAATTGATTTCAAGAGTTCTCTCACTGGCACTGTTACTAGTAAGAATTTAATTGTAGAGCTCTCTAATGCAGTTGTTACTAGTATAAATGCACTTACGATGAGTAATGCTGGGAATATTCTAAGCTAAAATGGCTTGCCATATTACTTATGTGTACTTATGTCTTCTACACAAGCACATGGTGTAATGGGAAGGGAAACGTGAATAATAGAACAAATTTTAGTAAGTGCTATAAGCAGGTGAGAAAAACATGTCAGTCTTTTGTAATTAGTTGGCTTAACCATGAGCCAATCACTGGAGAGAGTCTACTGGATTGCTGAGAGAATAAGGATGACTGTGAGCAGAAGATGTAAGGATGGCACTTTTGTAGATGCAGCACTGAATATGAAGTATGTCCTCTCCGTCACTCCCTTTGCTGAGGATAATCATAAAAAAACCAAACATTTACTTTAGAACAGAAACAGTGTTTTTATGCTGCATTTGTGACTCATTATTTGCTCTACATAGTCTATTGCATGTGTCTTGCTATTTAATGTGTCACATCCAGTTTGTTTATCCACAGTATCCAAGATGTCATTAAATTTGTTTTAACAAACTTGATTTGATATGCAATGCTCTGAGTAAATGTTATGATTATGGGTGAGTCCTGCTTCATAATTAGTTTCATCTTTACACTTCTTTTTTTCTGTCAACATCATTATTTTACCTGTAACAGTTGCCTGTGAGACAGCTTTCACAAGACTGTTCTGGATAAGACAGGTGTAGGTGTCTTCATCTTTCACTGGGTCTTCGAGGACACTAGTAACTTGGATGATTCCAGCAGAGTTGTTAAACTGGGTGCTGCTTTTTAGAGGCTCCCCACTCTGACTCAACCATCTAACCTCTGGTTTGGGAAACCATTTATGAACCTGAGCTAATAGAGACCCATTTTCCCGTCGAGTAAATATGGGAGTTGAGAAAGCTGCAAATAACACACAGATTTGAGTGAAAAGTGAAATTCAGATATGAACAGATATACACTAAAATATGTGAAAAATATGTTTCTATCATGACATCTCTCGGAGGGTTTAGCATGGTAATGTACATGACAATGTTAATGTGTTTGGTCTTATAGATAATAGATCGGAATAGATCTACTATGCTGCTGCTGTGGCAGAGCAAGTACCGAGACTTGCTACTGCCAATACATCCGCAACATGCTGCTGTGAGCATGTAAGAAATACTGCTGCACATATACATAAAATACCCCCCTAATATAGCATACATGAATCACCCCGTAGCAGATCTATACAGGTGGAGCTAGGGAAGGTGGAGGGTTTCTGAAGCGTTCTGCAACTGCTACTGCAAGCACTAGCCAAATATTTGAATGTTGAGCAGTAAGCTCACTGGTTGCTGAAAAAGAACCAATCAGCTGCACCATGTGATAATGATGTCACTATGTCAGATTGAGTTAGACCTATCAGACTGCACCATCTACAGTTCTATTACTGAACTTTGGATATATACCACACCCACACCCATAAAAATTTCAAAGTAGGCTACACTATTGATTTAGTCGCTTAAACAAACATTTACTTAAAAATATAATATTATTAATGCTATTATTATTATTAATTATATTGATAATACTTTTGCATATCACTGAAAAACACACAATAGTTTCATGTGTTTCATTGTTGAATTAATTATATTTAAACAAATCATTTGAATCAATGATTCAGTGACTCACTCATAAACATTAGTTCCAAAATGAATCAGGGTTTTGAACAAACTGATTAAGTGAATAATTCAATGACTCACTAATAAACGCAGTCAAGTGTTTAGTTCCTGAATGAACCAGAGATTTAAATCAATCGTTTGAGTGAATGATTCAGTGAATCATTTTTTGAGACAGTGGCTGTGTCTGAAATCACATACTCCCCAAGTACATACTTCTTTTGAATAGGCAATTACTTAACGACTATTTAAAAGTATGTTATATATACAGTAGTTAATTTGAAGTGGGTCAAAAAAGTTCATCAAAGTTGTCCTAAGACAAGAACGGGTATTGTTTTGGTTTTAGGACAGCTTTGATGAAAGGTTTTGATCCACTTTAATTGTTGACTACTGCAGTATAAATTTAATCTGGATGTCCTGTATTTGCCATGTTGTCAGTTTCATGTGACCTACCAGCCTCAGTCACTACACTGTAATTCACAAATCATGCCTCATGGGATAGTAAAGTGTCCACTGGATACACACTTCAGAATCTAGCCAGAAGTAGTACGTCATCCAGGGACTTTTTTCTCTTTTATGAATATTGTGAATTCGGACATACTACTCTGTTCACATGCTTTTTTTCACCCACTATTTAGGCCTACTAGGGAAATATCCGATTTCAGACGCAGTCAGTCATTTGTGTGGTTCCTGAGTGAATCAGGGTTTTGAAAAAAATCACTTAAGTGAATGATTAAATTACTCACTGACTCACTAGTTTAATTTTCTGAATGAACCAGGATTTTAAACAAATCTTTTAGGTGAATGATTCAATGGCTTACTCACAAACACAGTGAAGTGTTTAGTTCCTGAATGAACCAGAGTTTGAATCAGTTGTTTGAGTGAATGATTCAGTGAAACATTGGTTTTGTCCGAAATCACATACTCCCTGAGTACGTACCTTTTTTGAATAAGTAATTACTTAACAACCATTAAAAAGTATGTTGTATATAGTATGACTGTAATCTGGACATATTATATTTGCCATGTTGTCGTTGTAATGTGACCTACCAGCCTCAGTCACTTCACTGTAATTTACAAATATTCCCTCATGGGATAGTAAAGTGTCCACTGGATGCACACTTCAGAATCTAGTCAAAAGTAGCACGTCATCCAGGGACTTTTAGTCTCCTGTTTTAGAAATACTGTGAATTTAGACATACTACTCTGTCCACATTCTGTTTTTCATCCACTATATAGTAGGGAACTATGTGATTTCAGATGTAGCCAGTCATTGGTGCAGTTCCTGGATGAATTAGGGTTTTGAAAATAATCACTTAAGTGAATAATTCAATGACTCACTCACTCACAAACAGTCAAGTGTTTAGTTCCTGAATAAATCAGAGATTTGAATCAATCATTTGAGTGAATGATTCAGTGAATATTTTGTACAGACAGTGTCTGAAATCACAAACTCCCACAGGTAATTACTTAACGGCCATTCAAAAGTATGTTTTATACAGTTTGACTGTAATCTGGACGTATTTGCCATGTTGTTGTTGTCATGTGACCTACCAGCCTCAGTCATCTCACTGTAATGCACAAATATTCTATCGCAACCTCATGGGATAGTAAAGTGTCCGCTGGATACACACTTCAGAATCTAGACAGAAGTAGTACATCATCCAGGGACTTTTTGTCTACTCTTTTTCTATATATAGTGAGTTCGGACATGCTACTGATGTAGTCAGTCATTTGTTTAGTTCCTGAGTGAACCAGGGTTTTGAACAAATCTTTTACGTGAATGATTCAATGACTCACTCACAAACAAAATCAAGGGTTTAGTTCCTCAATGAATCAGGGTTTTGATTGAATTATTTGAGTAAAATTTTCAGTGACTCGCTTATAAAAACAGTCATTTGTCACCACCTACTGGTGTATCTGAAGTATAAAGCTGCATTCTCTGATTATAAACAATAATTTACTTTGAAATAAATGAATAAAAAATGTATTTACCAGCCACTCTAAGGTTGACACTGACAGTCCCTGAGACTTTTGGTGCACTGACAGAGCAGCGATACACACCCTCATCCTCCAGCTTCACATTTCTCAGCAGTAGCGAAGCGTTACCCGTTGATAGAGCATTTGAGAACAGTTCAGCCCTGTTTTTGAACTGTGCGTTCTGGCTCTGAAGCTGGGCTGCTTTTTTCTTGTATTCATAGACCACCCCACTGAGAGAGTCTTTCAGCCAAGTAATTGACACATCACTGAATTGCACATTGCTAAGGAAGCTGCAATCCAGGACCACATCCTCTGCAAGATTCCCCACAGTCGAGGGGCTTCTGCTCACAACAGTACCTTGGGACACTGGGAAACAAACATGCACACAGACATTTTAGTTTATAAACTGAAAGTCCAAATGCACTTTTACAGTGCATTTGTTAAATTATAATCACAGAAAATATATGAATGTTTTGCTAACCTGAAAATGCAATAGCCAAAATTAAAATGATGAGTCCAGAAATTACTACTATGAGAAAAATCATACTGGAAAAGACATATGTTTGATGAAAAACATTCAGTTATACTCATTATACATAGTATAATTTTCAGCCAGACATAATTTGAAGAAGTTGCCCAATCTTTACCTTCCAAAGATGATTTGTCCAATAGAAGCCATTCTGGTAACCTGTTCCTACTTTTAAGCAGTATCTTTGATGAATCGATGTGCCATTCTGCCAAGCATCTCTGTAGACGGCATAATAAATCAACAAGCTAAGATAGACGAGAGCTTTCTAATCCCCTCAGACTAGTTCCAAACTTTGCTTCCAGTGAAAGAGATCAGCACCTCCTCCCTGTGTCAATATTACCTCTGAGAGGTGTGCTCTGACACAGCTTGACATGAGAAACCTATTCACCTAAATAACATAGGGCGTGTATAGTTATAATTAGAGTTATAACACTATATACAAGCAGTTATAAAAGGGCCAGAAGTCAGAATGGTTAAAAGATGATTTTAATAATCTTTTAGCTTCCTTGAGCCACCTTATACACAATGTTGTTGTTGTTTAATCATTATGCAATTTTCATGATGTTTCACTACTCAAGATGCATTTTTAAAAGGTAAATTGACCTTAGCAGTAGCAGATATTTGCAGTAGTGTAAAATACTTGGATAATTTTACTGATTACATTTCTGAGGAAAAAAACTGTACTTTTTACTAGGGGTGGGAATCTTTTGGTACTTCACGATTCAATTCATATTAGTTCTTGGGGTCAAGATTCGATTAAAATCGATCGTGAATCGTGAACAATTTACAATTTTTCACACTGGACGTCAAACTTTAATACAAACAGTCTATAGTATGGATAGTCCTGACTCAAGCAGTCAGTAGCTGCATCTCATTTGCAAGGCTGCACTACATGTCATTACCTTCCTGAACATAATCAGATTCAGACACTTCCCTAATGGGAAGTGTAAAATATTTTTCATTTATTAATGAGACACTACCTGCGTCTCATTTCGGAGGCTGCATCCTTCGCATTTGAAGGCTGCACACGTCATTAGGGAGGTCTCATTTAAGAAAAGTAACGGTTAAATTGCAAAGTAAAAAAGAAATTATAGTATTTTACACCTCACAAGGAATAACGTTCAATTTTATTATGAGTACTTCTCTTTTGAGTAATCAACAGGGGCTATATGGGTTATTATCATCTTAACTAATTTTTTTTGTGTAGTTTTTGAAGTGTCATCTTTGGACATGCCATACACTTGCATTATATGCAGAGAGTTGTTGTTTTTTTCTAAATCCATTTTTGGGATTGTGTTCATCTAAAGAAATTATATGGGAGTAAAAGGTGCCATTTTATTCAGTTTATTTTTAAAGGGATAGTTCACCCAAAAATGAAAATTCTGTCATTAAATACTCACCCTCATGTTGTTCCAAACATTCGTAAGACTTTTATTCATCTTCAGAACTCAAATTAAGATATTTTTGATGAAATGAAAGAGCTTCCTGACCCTCCATAGAAAGCCAGGGTCCTACCACATTCAAGGCCCAGAAAGGAACCAAGAGTATCGACAAAATAGTCCATGTGACATCAGTGGTCCAACCAAGAGTATCTCGGCACGTGTGTGGTGCTGCTGACAAAGCACACGGATGCACTGCACCTTGTTTACGCTGGATAATGGCTGAAGGCAGTAACTCTGGGGAAAAGAATTGTTAAATAAAGTTATTTTTGTTTTTTGCACACAAAAAGTATTCTTTTTGTCGATGTTCTGGGCGTTGAGCGTGGTAGGACCCTTGCTGTCTATGGATGATCATAAAGCTCTCAGATTTCATCAAAAATATCTTAATTTGTTTTCTCAAGATGTACAAAGCTCTTACGTGTTTGGAACAACATGAGGGCAAGTAATTAATGACATAATTTTTCATTTTTTGATGAACTATCCCTTTAAGCATTTTCGCATTGCATTGAGAAGATGATTCAATATAAAACAAACAAAAAACAAATTGAAAACTTAACTTGTACTTTTTAAATACTTGAGTACAATTTAAATTTTTCAGTATATTTTTACTTTTACTCAAGTATGTTTTTGGCCAGATACTTATATTTTAAACTGAGTAAAATCTTTACTGCGTGCCTGTATTTTCACTTGCATGTTTCCATAAAAGAACTATTAAAAAGCAGTTCAGTGGGACCTTGATAACAAATCCATATTTGTTACATTTTCTTGTCTGTATGTGCGCAATGTTCATGTCGTATAGTGCTGTGCATTTGATAGGGGACCATTTCTTTTAAAACATAGATTCACAGTGTCTACTGTACTTATATATTGCTATTATTATTATTATTATTTGTGTTAGTGTGTGTTAACAATTTTGAGAAAGTGGTATTTAACACTGGTCTTTATATATATATATAGACCACATTTGAAAGTGAAATTGGTATGGTGTTGTGATATATGTCAATGAAAACATATAGAAACACTAACACACTGACAGAATGTATCCTGGAAAACACATGTTCTGCAATTGTGGTCTTGGACACAGACATCAGGTGATGGTTTGCTGTCTTACTTCACTTTTCAAAGAAATGTACAGAGAGACCTGAAAATAGTGGCTGGCACATAGTAAATTGTATTATCAAGAGTAATGGTTATAATGATGAAGTCAATCCTGATGTGAATGAATAACAACAGTATTTTAAATAGGAAATACATGTGTTGTGTGTGGGCCAATGAAGTGGATTTGACTATTAAAGAAGAAATGAACATAAAGACAGTGGTTAGAGTTGCTTAGCATACACTGTTTTCAGATCTTTCAAACTCTCAAACTGAAACCTTACCACATATGCCTTTTTGGAATAAATACACATCACTTCTAAAGAGGAAGCTTTTGTGGTAAGGTTAGACTGTAAAACCAGCATGAGAAAATTATTTTCCTATTACAGACATACAGGTGCCTCAAGGACTCAGTCAGTCAAGGACTTGGGCAGAGAGGAAATAGCTATTTGTTTTGAACCTTTGTGATTGAGCTTCAGCTGATCAACAATGCCGCATCTTTTCTCCGATATTCCAGACAAACTGCGCATGATATTGTCGCAGGCTGCGAATATATTTCTAGCTGTCGTTCTGATTTACATTATTCAGTACATCTTTAATTCTGAGTTTTCATGCTCCTGCACACCTAAGTTTCATTCCATTGGGTACATTTACATTTTTGTCATTCCTTTCATATTGTTCTTGGTTTTAAAAGTAGTTAGACAAACCACAACAAAGGTTTGTGCTGTCAGTTGCTGTGGTCTTTGTCCTCACATCTTCCAGTGTATTGGAATCTATCTGTTCTGGTGGGGATTTGTCCTTTTAGATGGAGACCTTTATGTTTGTGTTGCAACCAAATTGAATGACTCACTGGTTGAAATTCCTTGCAAGACGGAACTCACTCTTCGTGAAAAGAGCATGATTACAATCTACAAAAACTGGTCACAGGTAAGCACTTTAATCAGGACAATAAAATTATGATATTTAGTCAACTTGTATATAAATGACGTTTTATATTTTCTTCTAAATCTGGGTGCAATTTAATTGATTTTCCCCATCTGAATATAGATCTGTTACATTCGAATGTTGGCTGATACTAAAAATGTATAGTGTGTCCTGGAGATTGTGGCTGGGTGCCTTTTTACTTCATTTTTTACCATTATTGCTGGAAAATCCTTGCAAATCCTAATCCTTGTGTGGGGCATAGGACATTTGTGACAATGAAATCTTCCATTAGATATTTAACAAATTTAAACAGAAAAACAAAAATAAATGAAACAACACCAATAATATAATGCTTAAAATGTAAAGGTAACACACAATTGTTTTGGTCAATGAATACTGTGCATGTGAGGTTTTTTTTTTTCTTCAATTGTTTCCAAACAGAAATATGATGCTGACATTTTAGGTTAAAGGACAAAACTCACAAAATTACATAACTGTAAGTGTTTTGAACTAGATGTTTGAAACAACATAAATAACAAAAACACTGTTTGATAAAACATGTAATTGTCATTTTATAATTGGAATCAGACTCAGTTGGAATTGGTGTTTAACTCAAAACCTCATTGCCGCTGCACTGAAATATAGACACTTATAAACTTACTTTTGTCATCACCTAGCCCCGGTCTCCCTTATAGAATAATTACTGTAGCTTTCTGAGGAAAATTAAAACTAAAATTTAAAATGAATCTATTAATTATTGCATTTTTTCTTTCTTTCTTTTTTTTTCACAGTTGTGGGGTTACATCCTCATAGCTGTTGGTTTCTTTGGATGGTTTCTGATGTTAAACACCACGATTGGGATTTGTTGTGATAATTGCTGTCTTAAGTGTCTGAAGGACTGCTGTAAAAGAAAGCCCTACTACAAGAGGCGTTATGAGGAGCTCCTGTCAGAGGAAACTGATGAATACTTGGATGAAAAATTGAGAAAAATAGCCAAGAAGAAAGTAAAAAATGTATGTTTACAGTACATTAATTCTATTAGATCAAGCCAGATTAGCCAATTTCAAGAAACTGAAGAGCAAGAACAAAGTGTATGTTTGATGTGCACCAATTCTGTTAATTCAAGCCAGTTAAGCCAAGAAAATGGAGAAACTCCAAACACTTCACAACCTTCACAAACTTCTGTAAATGTTGAAGTTGCTTGGTCTACAATATCACAACCGGGTTTTTATAAATTTCATATACCTGAGCTTTTTGATCAGTCTGATCAAACAGATTTGTCAGACTGATGATCAGTCATGATTATGTCAATTATCATACCTGTCTGATTTGTTTTATTCAAGAATAATCTTTTTTTTTTTTAATTATTATTATTCAAATCAAACAAAAAATGTAAAAACATCATCTAGGTCATCTTTTTTACACACCAATAATAAATCAGTATTGTATGTTTTCTGCTATTGATAATAATAACATGAAATTATTACAACAGTTTTTAGCAAAAGGCCAGTACTTCCTGTTAACAAAGACTTTTGAATATCTTTGGTTATATTTAACAGTATTAATATTCAATCAAGTGCTGCAATGTTGAAGGTTTCAATTAATAATTCTAAAATATGAATACAATAACAGTAAAATTACAAGATGATCTACATACTATCAGAATATGATTGTAAATATATATTGTATGAATCTTCCAATAATCATCCTATTATTTAACATTATTGAATATCTTTTGTTGTGTTTTTGTTAAGACTTTTTTATTTTTTAGAATGTGTAACCTAGAAAAAGGATCTTATGAAGCATGGTATGAAGCACCAGGTGCCTGAGACAAATTAATTTTTACTACTGTAGAATATTCATATGTATATCTTAGGTGTTTCTTTAGTACTTTGTGATTCATTAAAAAGAATAACGCACAATGGTAATTTTCTTATGTCATTCTTGACATCATGTTCATGTTACTTTAATCAGTACTTTTTATATGATTATACTATAAGATACAAAAGATATAAAATGGGACTCAAACATCTATGAACAGTCAAAAATAAAGCTTTTATAAACTTTCTTTTAACCATGTAATTCTCATCACAAACTTTATTTGCATTTCAGGCAGGTTCATATAAATTCATATTTTGAAATAAAAGTGATTAAAACAACATATTCTAACTTTAAGTAATGAACTACAGCTGTTTGTTGCTCTGCTAGGGCATCTGCGTGAATCTGAGGACAAGTGACTTCACATTCTCTAAAAATCACTGCGTCACTTGATTAAAAGTAACTGGTAAAAAAAAAAAAAAAAAAAAAACTTTCAAATGACACTTAGTTTGATCATTTTGAGTCCACTTTAAAGGGATCTTGATTTGAGTAATCAAATTGTGACATATAAAAGCTCATTAAACAATAAACACATCCGGTAAGTTTCAGAAGTCAAAACGTTTTCTTCAGTTTAAAAACAGCTTAAACCACTCATTTTGGAATTTGCGCGACGAAAGGCTGCCTCTGTAGAAGAACATTTGCCAACTTATACGTCACTGCCTCTTTAGCAGACGACAGACGTTCCTAACATTAGGAAAGAGTGGATGAACTTTATTTTTAATAATTTTTATACTGGACACAAGTGTGAGTAACGCAGTGTTTTTGTCATGTGTCACTATTGCTTTGTCTGTTACAGATAGTTTGATATGTACCGAGTATTTATACATTTTTAACCTAAATCACAGCAGCGTCCGTCTATGAAGGAGGCTAGGCTGTCAGACATGCAGAATTTTACATCGTTTACATGAATACTTAATTTACATGAAACATTGTAATTTCTCTTTTGTCAACTATAACTGTTTAGTATCTAAACTTTATTTGTCACAATCAATGAAACAGCTTATAAAAACGTATAATAAGCGTAAGTTTTCAAAACAATTCCACAAGTGTAATGACGGGAGCGTTGAAACTCAAGTTTAAAGGAACACTCCACTTTTTTTGAAAATAGATTCATTTTCCAACTCCCCTACAGATGTTATACAGATGTGTTTTACCGTTTTTGAATCCATTCAGCCGATCACCGGGTCTGGCGGTAGCACTTTTAGCATAGCTTAGCATAAATCAATGAATCCGATTAGACCACTAGCATCTCACTATAAAATGACTAAAGAGTTTCGGCACTAAGTTTGTGTAGATGCAGAGTTGACGGCTGCGTAATATCATTGCACCTGCTGCACCCATGGTACGGCAGCAAAATTCCTTGATTATTACGCCGGAATGAGAGTATAGTTCCTAGCCATATCGGCCTATAAATCGCAACTTTTCATTTTCCGCCAGTCTTAGTACACGATGCAACTACAGAAGAGTCATGTTTTAAATAGGAAAAATGTTGAAACTCTTTAGTCATTTTATAGTGAGATGTTAATGGTCTAATCGGATTCAGTGATTTATGCTGATCGGCTGAATGGATTCAAAAACGGTAAAACACATCTGTATAGCTCTAGGGGAGTTGGAAAACGAGCCTATTTCAAAAAAATGTGGAGTGTTCCTTTAACATGCAAATCTCTCATAGCAGTGTTACAAAATGATCAGATCCATCCCTGAACGCCAGGTCCTTTAAAGGGTTACTCCACCCCAAAATAAAAGAATTATTTTCATTAATAACCCCCGTGTCGTTCCAAACCCATAAAAGCTTCTTTCGTCTTTGGAACACAAAGTAAGATATTTTTGATGCATTCTGAGAGCTCTCTGACCCTCCCATAGACAGCAATGTAATTAACACGATCAACGTCCAGAAAATGTAGCCAGGAGATCGGTAAACTAATCCATGTGACATCAGGGGTTCAACTATAATTTTATGAAGCTACAAGAATACTTTTTGTACGCAAAGAAAACAAAAATAATGACTTTATTCAACAATTTGTCTCCTCTGCATCACCTGTGCCATTTGGAGCGTATCCACTGATCGTAAATGTTCCATAAAGCGTATGGTGTTCTGTGTCAAGCTGCGCCATGCAGATACACCGTTTACGTCGTTCTTGATTACACTTTGATTTCTTTGATCTTAGAATCAAGCCCGGCTCCACTGGTTGGCCACCGAATCAGAATCTTGGCCCACCCTGGCCCCACACTACATAGCCTAACAGCCAATCACAAAATTGGAGCGATATTCAGTTGAGCTAGATTTTAATTTTTCCTTTTTTTTTTCTTACCGCTTGCACCCCGACCATTTAATATTGTATACAGTTTTCGCGCTATCAATATGCAGAGTATTGAAATCGCTTTTGCGCTGCTTACTTTCATTTTTTATTTAACGCGCACTAGTTAATTTGAAGGTGAACTTAGAGTCTATCTTTTCAAAAGTGTTTTTAGTCACTAGGATGACAATTAGGTGTCAGTTTATGCCCCGTTTTATTTAAAGAACAGGGATCTATTAAAGTCTGATCATCTGTTGGAAAGTGAATCATGGCACAAACAAAGGAGATCTCTGAGGACCTCAGAAAAAGAGTTGTTGTTGTTCATCAGGCTGGAAAAGGTTACAAAACCATCTCTAAAGAGTTTGGACTTCACAAATCCACAGTCAGATTGTGTACAAATGGAGGAAATTCTAGACCATAGTTACCCTCCCCAGAAGTGGTCAACCAACAAAGATCACTCCAAAGCAAGATGTATAATAGTTACTGAGGTTGCAAAGAACCCCAGGATAACTTCTAAGCAACTAAAGGCCTTTCTCACATTGGTTAATGTTGAATTTCATGAGTCCATCATCAGGTGAACAATGAACAACCATGGTGTGCATGGCAGGGTTGCAAGGAGAAAGCCACAACTCTCCAAAAAACACTGCTGCCTGTCTGCAGTTTGATAAAGATCATGTGGACAAGTCAGAAGGCTATTGGAGAAATGTTTGGTGGATAATTTTTGGTTTAAATAAAAAGTGTTATGTTTGGAGAAAGAAAAACACTGCATTCCAGCAGAAGAACAACCTTATCCCATCTGTGAAACATGGTGGTGGTAGTATCATGGTTTGGGCCCGTTTTGCTGCATCTGGTCCAGGATGACTTCCCATCGTTGATGGAACAATAAATTATGAATTATACAAGGAAAATGTCAGGACATCTGTCCATGAACTAAAACCTAAAGAGAAAGTGGGTCATGCAGCAAGACAACGACCCCAGGCGCACAAGTCATTCTACTAAAGAATGGTTAAACAAGAACAAAGGTAATGTTTTAGAACGGCTGATTCAAAGTCCGGACCTTAATTCAATAAAAATGTTGTGGAAGGACCTGAAGCAAGCAGTTCTTAGAAGGAAACCCACCGACATCACAGGGTTCAAGTGTTTCTGTATTAAAGAATTGGCTAAAATTTATACAAGTCGTTGTGCAGGACTGATCAGCAGTTACAAAAAAAAAAAAAAAAAAAACGTACCTGCAGTTATTGCTTCAAAAAGGGGTATCATCATATACTGAAAGCAAATATTTGCACCTCACAAATATAAACATAAAAACAGTCATTTGTCACCACCTACTGGTGTATCTGAAGTATTCATTCTCTGATTATAAACAATTTACTTTGAAATAAATGAATAAAAAATGTATTTAAAATGTGCACTGACAGAGCAGCGATACACACCCTCATCCTCAAGCTTCACATTTCTCAGCAGTAGCGAAGCGTTACCCGTTGATAGAGCATTTGAGAACAGTTCAGCCCTGTTTTTGAACTGTGTGTTCTGGCTCTGAAGCTGGGCTGCTTTTTTCTTGTATTCATAGACCACCCCACTGAGAGAGTCTTTCAGCCAAGTAATTGACACATCACTGAATTGCACATTGACACTGTTGCTAAGGAAGCTGCAATCCAGGACCACATCCTCTGCAAGATTCCCCACAGTCGAGGGGCTTCTGCTCACAACAGTACCTTGGGACACTGGGAAACAAACATGCACACAGACATTTAGTTTATAAACTGAAAGTCCAAATGCACTTTTACAGTGCATTTGTTAAATTATAATCACAGAAAATATATGAATGTTTTGCTAACCTGAAAATGCAATGGCCAAAATTAAAATGATGAGTCCAGAAATTACTACTTTGAGAAAAATCATACTGCAAAAGACATATGTTTGATGAAAAACATTCAGTTATACTCATTATACATAGTATAATTTTCAGACAGAAATGGTTTGAAGTTGTTACCCAATCTTTTACCTTCCAAAGATGATTTGTCCAATAGATGCCATTCTGGTAACCTGTTCCTACTTTTAAGCAGTATCTTTGATGAATCAATGTGCCATCCTGCCAAGCATCTCTGTAGACGGCATAATAAATCAACAGGCTAAGATAGACGAGAGCTTTCTAATCCTCTCAGACTAGTTTCAAACTACTTTCAGTGAAAGCAATTAGCACCTCCTCCCTGTCAGTATTACCTCTGAGAGGTGTGCTCTGACACTTAATAACACACAGCTTGACAGGAACTAAATTATAGGTCATAACACTAAACACAAACAAGTTTCTTTCTTCTGCTGAACACAAAAGAGGATATTTTGAAGAGTGCTACAGTTAATAGCCATTGATTTCCACACTGTAAAAACTTTTACTATGATCTACTCAATTTTTTTGGTGAAACATTTTTACACTGAAAAATATTAAGTAAATTTTAAAGTTGTGAAATCATTGAAATATACTTTAAGAATCAAGTAAATGTAACTAAAAAAAATTAAGCAGATTCAAATAATTGGATTCATTAATCTTTTAAATAGAATTGAGTAAATATACTTAAAATCTTTATGCAATGCAATAGTAATTCAGTAGTAAATCGGAAACAAAAAAATGAGATTTAATTTATATTTTGCATATACAAATATCCTATATTTACTTTTTTTTGGTTTTGTTTTTTTTTTTTTGCTTTTTGTTTTACTTATATATTTTTAATTGTATTAACCATTTACTCTAAGTACTTTACAATAAATATAACAAAATTAAATGACAAACAAAACACAGTATTTTAATTAAACTTTTATTTGTCATACTTGACCATAACTGCAATTCAACCATACTTTGCAAATGACAATTTGTTAAATAAATTTTAGCCACTGAACTGTGGACACTTACAAACATACAAAATTCATCAAAAATAACATTTAAAATTTTAGGCATTAACCGTTACTTGCCAAATTAGACGAAAGATAAAAACATGTCATTAAAGGGTTAGTTTACAAAAAAAAATTTAATTCTGTCATTAATTACTTACCCTCATGTTGTTCCAAACCCGTAAGACCTCTGGTTCATCTTCATAACACAAATATATTTCTGATGAAATCCAAGAGCTTTCTAATCCTCCATAGACAGCAAGGGTCCTACCACTATCAAGTCACAGAAATGTAGTAAGGACATTGTTAAAATAGTCCATGTGACATCAGTGGTTCAACCGTAATTATATGAAGCTACAGGAATACTTTTTGTGCGCAAAAAAAGTAAAATAACTTTATTTATCAACATCCTTGTTGACCCTGGAACAACATTGTGATTAACCAATCAGATTTGAAAAAACAGTTTATAGTTTTTGTGAAGTTTAGGCTCACAATCAGTGTTTGGTGCTTGTACATCAGTATCATTTATCTATCATTTCCTCTGATTTTAGGGATTACTCATGGGTAAGGTTAGGTTTAGGTGTAGGGATGTGGTCAAGATTCACTTTTTGGATTAAAATGTTGTTCCAGGGTCAACAAAATATGTTGACCCAGGAACACATCAAACTCAGCAGAATCAGGACGTGCCTCTGCTAAGATCACAGAGTTGGTTGAGGACAGCTAATTCCTCTTGAACACCAATAGGTGGATCAGCAACATCCTGAAGACACAAATATAAAGAATAACAGGTTAGAGCTAATATTCAGCCTGTATGTTACAAGACAAGGACACAGACATTATGGTAATATCACCTCGAGAAGCAGACTGTCTTCAAGGTGATACAAATCATGACTAAAAAGTTAAATCTCAAACATCAAGTTTAACACCCCACCCCCCCAAGTTTTTTTTTTTTTTTAAACACAAGTCCTGTTAGAATGCCCATGTGGGAGACACTGAAACTATTTACATCAATATTCTTATTGAACAGTTGAATTTACTGTTGAAAACTATATTATCCATGATTCTGAAAAGACACTTTTAATCAGAGTATCACTTGCAAAGATTTCAAATGACAGCAACTATGGATGGACTTACAATACTGCTATATATTATATTTTGAAATAATTATGATCATAAGCTTTCTTGTTTTTAAAGAAGTAGGTGCCATCCAAAATGTAGATGACATTTTTTTTTCTAAAACTGTGCTCCTTGGTGATTTATATAATGCAAGTTCCCAGTTCTTGTCTCTTTGATAGTAGATAAAAAAACCATATAGGCTACACAAATACATACATACATTGTCCGGCCAAAAAAAAATAGACAGAATTTGTATGCACTGCTATACATTTTGAATGGTTGATGAAAAACAAGCTTATGTGGATTCTACACATTTAAACAATTCGGATAAGGTATCTAGAATTAATTAAGGAGCAGATAAAATACATAAAATAATTTATTAATCAATTATTATTTTGACCTAACCCTTTTCTTTATCTAAAGGCTGAAACGTGAGGTTTACCATTTTATGAAACCTTATTAAAGATGTTTTTTAACTTTTCATATACAGTGGTATGCCTAAATTTATGCACATGCCTAATTTTGTTTAAATAATTCTTGCACACTTTCCATAAATCATATAAACTTTATTTCACTTCTCAAATATCACTGTGTTTGTCTCCTATATGATATATTTAACTGAAATTTCTTATCCAGACAACCAATGATTTATAAAGGAAAATGATGAAAATTTACAGGGGTGCCCAAACTTTGGCATACCACTGTATGTTATTAGATAAACTTGTCAGTCATGTTTTGTTAAACGGGTTTCTACACTTCTAAATATAATTATACTGAAATTATACCTTCTGCCTTGTGTTGTTATTTAGAAGTTTTTGGACGATGATGTCAGTGCTATAAAACAAATGTTCAACAGTTTTGACCATGAGATTCATAGATTAAGTAGAACAAGTAAATTTGAGAGAAAATAAACTGTGGGATTTTTACTTATTAATTTTAGTAAGCCCAACTCAAATAATCTCTTTAATGATATTCAGAGATTTTATTAACTTTATACAAGTTTTTTTTTTGTGATATTTACAAAGCCACTGAATTATTTTTTACTATGCATAGTAAAAAAAATCTGCAGAGGTCAAAGGCAGCCATCAGCTGTTTGGTTAACAAGGTTTCTTCAAAATAACTTTATTTGTGTTCAACAGAAGGAGGAAACTCACATAGGTTTGAAACAACATGAGGGTGAGCAAATGATGACAATTTTTGCGTGAACTTTCCATTTAAGGGAAAAAGCCTGTAATTTTACTCATAACTTAATGCCTAAAACACAAAAGGCAGTGCACTACAATCCAGTTATTTATTCTGTTGTTGTTGTTTTTATCTCTTTTCCCGCCAAACATGGAATTTTACGGGTTTTCACACACTCGTGGGCGCCATTACAGAATCTCCAGAATCTGCATATGAAAAATAATGCGATAGTCAACAATAAACAGCATATAAATGTAAACTGCCTTATGTTACCAAGTGAAATGTCGATCCAGGAAGTGGTAAAGTACTGTACAATGTTTGGGGTGTTGATGAAAGTAATCTACTGCATCTTTGCTTTGATCGTGGTACTGAATATGAGCCAGATGTAGTGTTTGATAAAACACTTTTTTGCTCAAGTTTTTATTTTTATTTTTTTAAAATGAAACTTACCTGTATTCAAGTGTTGATTTAAAAAATAAATAAATAATAAATAAAATAATAGTGCTTTAAGCTAGAATAAAACTTTTTTTGGTTTAAAAGTAGAGGCTTTGTTCTTTTTGATGCATTGCATGTTCAGATAGTCATACAACAAAATATTCTGATGGCCATAAATTGAAATGGCCGTGAAAATGATTCAAAATGTTGGCTGTGGCTGGCAACTATATATATAGCAGGTAGTTCAGGAGGCCATGGTGGAGCCGCGATGACCACGGGCATATGGCACCCCACCGAAATTTTCTTGGGGGGAATTAAGAGTTCAGGAGGAGCAGAGACGAAGGAGGGCTGGACGGGACCAGCGGAGACGCAGGAGACTCAGGAGATGCAGGAGAGAGGATAGGTGCCGAAAACTCCCGTGGGAGCGCCATTTCCATAATGTCCATAATCTCCATTTTGGCCAGGGACTCAGGCAAGGTGGCCATCTTGGCCGGGGACTCAGCCGAGGCAGCCATCTTTTCTGGGCTGAGGACAGGACTTGGGGAAGCATGGGAAGAACAGAGGGAGCTAACCCTTTGGAGCTGTATGTGGAGGGCGCTGGCTGGTGGTGAGATGGAGCGTGCACATGCTTCCGGATGGAAGGAGGATTAGGACCCTCCACAGCAATTAAAAAAAAAAAAAAACTCTAAGAGACGAGCAGAGACACTGATAATGACATATACACACATAGTCTGCATATTTGGGCAGTAACGGGCATCCGGCATAAAACGTGCCAAATCGGCTGTGCGGATCACTCCACTGTGGCGACCCCTGATCAAGGGAGCAAGCCGAAGGAGAGAGAGAGAGTCTGCATATTTGGCTTTGGGGGGTAACACAATACACATTTCTTTCTAAATCTGATTAGAGGTATGTGTCAAGATTTTTGTGAATAGTGAGACTTTTTTGAGAAATTTTGAGAAGTGGTATTTTGTAACAAATCCAGCCTCTGTGGTTCCCCCCAGTCGCCACCGGAGGTCACCATCTCCTGAATATTGACTCTGTCCCCGTCCTCCATTTCCCATAACCCCGTACCTGGTGCTGCCCTCACAGACAATCACTTCCTGTTCCCATCCCATAGAACCTATGCTAATCAGACACACACGTCTCTCCCCAGAAGAAAGAAATTGCCGTTTCCAACAAAACCTCTGCCTCTACTGCGGCAAACATGGCCACATGAAATCCTCCTGCCCTTCTAGACCTAAACAGCATGCCTCATCTGTGGTGAATCAGACATCCAATTCTGTTAAAGTTCCTGTCAGTATTGCTTTTTTAAATGAAGAAATTAGTACTACAGCCTTAATTGATTCTGGCGCTGCGGGGAATTTTATTGATGCTGACTTTGTTGAAACACATGGACTTCCTCTCATATCCTGTAAATCACCCTTGGCAGTGGCAGCGCTAGATGGTAGGCCCCTGGGCCCCGGCCGAGTTCAACACACCACCTGTGATGTCCGATTGACTATTGGTGCCCTTCACACAGAAATCATCCGCTTCTTCATAATACAAGCTCCTAAGAACCCAGTGATTCTCGGACTCCCCTGGCTGCAGCTTCACGAACCACAAATTTCCTGGACGGAGGGTCAGATCACGCGCTGGTCTGACAAGTGCTCTTCACAGTGTTTCCAGACACCCAAACCCAGGTCGCTAACTAATTCCACCAGCAACCTAGACCCCTCAACCACTACAGAGGTTCCCTCAGACTATCATGACCCGATGGAGGCGTTTAGCAAGTCCAAGGCAACGCAACTACCTCTGCATCGGCCCAGCGACTGTGCCATTAAGCTCCTTCCAGGAACCACTTCACCTAAGGGCAGAAATTTTCCGCCTTTCTCAGCCCGAAACTGAATCCATGAAGGCTTACATAGAGGAGGAACTAGCTAAGGGCTTCATCGTCCCGTTAACTTCACCTGCTTTGGCTGGATTCTTCTTTGTCAAGAAGAAAGATGGCAGTCTTCGGCCTTGTATTGACTACAGGGGTCTGAACGAAATTACTGTCAAGTATCAGTATCCATTGCCCTTAGTTCCACCAGCCCTTGAACAACTCCGCTCTGCTAAATACTACACCAAGCTTGACCTGCGCAACGCCTATAACCTGATTCGCATCAGAGAGGGCGATGAGTGGAAAACTGCCTTTTCAACCACGACTGGTCACTACGAATACCAGGTTATGCCCTTCGGGCTAGTCAGCAGCCCTTCCGTGTTTCAAGCCTTCATCAATGACGTTTTCCGGGACATGCTTGGAAAATGGGTCATCGTCTACATGGACAACATTCGTGTCTTTTCAGACTCCATGGAAACTCATGTTAAATATGTCAGAGCGGTACTACAGCGCCTGATCACCCACAGACTTTACGCCAAGGCCGAGAAGTGTGAGTTTCACCAGACTTTGACCACGTTCCTGGGTTACGTGGTAGGCCCAGAAGGGGTGGCTATGGATGATCGCAAAGTTCACGTGGCCCTGAATTGGCCTCAACCAACTACCATCAAAGAATTGCAAAGGTTTCTAGGATTTGCCAATTTTTACAGGCACTTTATCAGAGACTTCAGCACCATTGCAGCTCCTCTAACCTCCATGACCAAGGGAGGGGTGAACCGCCTTATCTGGTCACAAGCAGCGACGAAAGCCTTCCATGACTTAAAAAAGCGTTTTTCCTCAGCCCCCATTCTTCACCATTCCAACCCTGAGCTAGAATTTATCGTTGAGGTCGACGCTTCCAGTACAGGCATAGGGGCAGTACTCTCACAATGGCATGGCAACCCACCTAAACTCTTCCCTTGTGCATATTTTTCTCACAAGCTCAATCCAGTGGAACAGAATTATGATGTCGGCAATCGTGAATTACTGGCTATGAAGGCCGCATTTGAAGAATGGCAACACTGGCTGGAGGGA
This sequence comes from Cirrhinus mrigala, assembly GCA_036247105.1. NCBI lineage: Eukaryota > Metazoa > Chordata > Actinopteri > Cypriniformes > Cyprinidae > Cirrhinus > Cirrhinus mrigala. The sequence goes on along the minus strand of CM070015.1, from coordinate 13,534,539 downwards.
GCCAGATTCCCATTCACAGTCCTCACTGATCACCGCAACCTTGAATATCTCTGCTCAGCTAAGAGACTCAACCACAGGCAGGCTAGGTGGGCACTCTTCTTTACTCGATTTCAGTTTACAGTAACTTGCCGTCCAGGGTCTAAGAATACAAAAGCAGATGCTCTTTCTCGTCAGTTTGAATCATCCTACAAGTCCCTCTCTCCTGACCCCATTCTTCCGTCCACTCTCATTGTTGCACCAGTCCTGTGGGACATCATGACCGAGATCGCTGAATCTCAAGGCTCGGACCCTACACCTCCCGAATGTCCACCTAACAAGACCTTCGTTCCTCTTCCCATGAGGAATCGTGTCATCCAACAGGTTCATGACCATCCCAGCTCCGGTCATCCTGGTATCTCGGCCACTGTCCAACTTCTCACCAACAAGTTCTGGTGGCCGTCACTTCGCCCAGCTGTGTGACCTGCAACATCTCCAGATCCTCTAAACAATTACCCGCAGGCTTGATTCAACCTCTGCCCATTCCCCAAAGACCCTGGTCCCACATTGCCATCGATTTCGACAGATCTACCCACCTCCAACGGCTTCACAACAATCCTAACAGTCATTGACCGCTTCTCCAAATCCTGCCGCTTGATTCCACTAACCAAGTTACCCACTGCCCTAAAGACTGCTGAGGCTTTATGTGAGTTTGTCTTTTCGTTTCTATGGGCTTCCGGATGACATCGTGTCAGACCGCGGGTCCCTCACATCTCTGGTCGGCTTTTTTCAAATCCCTCAACATCAACATTAGTCTCACGTCAGGTTACCATCCAGAATCTAACGGACAAAAAGAATGCCTTAACCAGGAGATCACTTGCTTCCTGCGTTCTTACTGTCACCACAACCAGGCTGACTGGAGTAGATACCTATTTTGGGCTGAATATGCACAAAACTCCCTACGGAAACCATCCACTGGACTTACACCCTTCCAATGCATACTTGGATATCAGCCACCTCTCTTCCCTTGGTCAGGTGAACCATCTTCCCTTCCCGGTGTCAACAAGTGGCTAAGAAGAAGCGAAGTCACCTGGGATATAGCCCATACTCTCCTTCAATATGCTATACGCAGACAAAAGGAACAGGCTGATCGTCACCGTCGTCCCAACCAAGAATTCCCTCCCGGTTCATGGGTCTGGGTCACCACCAGGGATCTTCGGCTCAGACTACCCTGCCGCAAGCTCAGTCCCAGGTACGTGGGTCCATTTAAGGTCATAAAACAAATAACTCCCATCTCTTATTGTTTGGCTTTACCTTCCCAATATCGTATCTCACCCACTTTCCATGTCTCTTTGCTCAAGGCCGCTGGTGCTATGAGAGGGGTGGACGACCTAGACGAGGTTCGGAACAAGAGCCCCCCCTCCTTTGATCATTGATGGTGAGGAGGCGTATCGCGTCCATGAGATCCTTGACTCCCGGTGCCGGGGCGGTATCCTGCAGTACCTTGTGGACTGGGAGGGGTACGGAACGGAGGAGAGGTCGTGGGTCAACTCTAAGGACATTCTGGACCCAACTCTTGTTACTGACTTCCACTCAACCCATCCAGATAGGCCAGCCCCCCATCCTCGTGGAAGACCTCGGCTCCACCAGCCCTCTCACGTCAGGAGCCGCTCACAGGGAGGGGGTTCTATAACAAATCCGGCCTCTGTGGTTCCCCCCCAATCGCCACCGGAGGTCACCATCTCCTGAATATTGACTCTGTCCCCGTCCTCCATTTCCCATAACCCTGTACCTGGCGCTGCCCTCACAGACAATCACTTCCTGTTCCCATCCCATATAAACTTTTCTCCCCCTTTGCGAAGTCTTGTTTTGCCCCGGCTGACACTACTACTACTCTGTTGGATTGTTTATTGACCCCGGACTGTATCTCTCATTGACGATTATTCTCTGCCTGCCTTTTTGACCCTCTGCTCTGTTTACGGATTATTGTTTATCCTGTCTGCTGCCTGCCCCAACCACTCGTCCGTTTTGCTACTCTGCCTTTGTCTCGCCTCTGACACACCCGTTTGCTGTTCTCCGACCCCGCCTGTTTTACTGTTGTGCTTTTGCTAATAAAACGCTGCATATGGATCCCAACTCTGCTGACTTGTCATTACATATTTGACAATGTGTGGTGCCATTATAGTTTACTTCTGTGAAACTAGTTTATGATTCTGCAAAATCATATACCAGCTGGAAAACGCAAGATGGCAGAATAATGTGTGTGGGAAAAAACATATTTTGCAATTGTGGTCCTGAACAAAGACATCAGGTGACTTCTTGCTCTTACTTCACTTTTCACACAAGCATACTGAGGAGCCTATTGAATGCAGGCACATGCAGCTGGGTTATCAAGAGTTCAGGTTATGAATAAATATTTCCTGATGTGATTCAATAGCACATATTTTAAAAATGAGTGGAGATTGTGTCGGTAAATTCAACTACCATAGTGATATTATTGTGATATATTCTGTGGAGAAAAGGAAAGTATCACTGTATATACTGTTAAAAAAAAAGTTAAAAAGATTTATAAAGCAATGCGCATGTACTGAAATGCTAATAACACGGAAGCAAACTTAAAGGCTTTGTTAAATATCCAATGAAAAAACGTTACATTTGAGGATGTACACTGTAAAAATGTTTCTTTTAAGTTGTAAATAAAACAACAATTATTGTAGGTTTTACAAGAATATACTATTTCAGTCTTTCTTCAAAAATTGTCATTTAATTCAGTGTTATTTATTGTTTGTCAAATGCATACTAACGATTCCTGAGTGAAAGTTGCTTAAAAGTAAATCTTTCACAGTTATTTCAGTATCAAAATAGTTATTGTACAAATATCTGTTAATTTACAGCAAATTTGTTTGCAGAAGTTATTGGAAAGAGGAAGTTCAAATAAATGCAGTAGGTGAGATCCCTTTTGATGCACATAATAAATCTAATTATGTGAATGTATATAATTGAATAACCGGACAAATAATCCAGGACATTTATTTTGTGAAATTGTGTAATATTAAGAACTGGACACAGGAGTTTTAAAGAAATATTTCGTTTAAAACAGTCTGCCATTAATATATATTTATATATTATTAAATATATTTTTTTAGGCATTTTTTTTATTCTGTTATTATTTGATTAATTTATTCATTCACGTAACAAAAGAATGCACTGTTGTTGAAGTTGTATAATCAGCACATCAAGAGCTGTAGGCCCTACACGATATCCCTCGAACGCTCATATTGAAACCGTAACTACATTTTTCAAACAAATTCTCACATCTGAATGTCACTTTCAGACTTTCCAAAGGGGAACCTATTGATTTGTGGTAAAACTGGACCAATAACAACCCTCCTGAGAAATGATTTTTTGACTGGCATACAGGTTCCTCAAGGACTCAGTCAAGACTTAAGGAGAGAGGAAACAGATATTTGTTTTGAACCTCTGCGTCTGAGATTCAGCTGATCAACAATGCCGCATCTTTTTTCCGATATTCCAGACAAACTGCGCATTATATTGTCACAGGCTGCAGATATATTTCTAGTTTTTATGATGATTTACATTTTTCAGTACATCTTTAATTCTCAGTTTTCGTGCACTTGCACACCTGCGTTTCATTATATTGTGGTTATTTACCTTGCGCTCATTCCGCTGATATTGTTCTTTATTTTAAAAATACTGAAACAAACCAAAGCAAAAATTTGTGCAGCCTGTTGCCATGGTTTATTTCCTCAATTATTCCAGTTTCTTGGAATCAGTTTGTTCTGGGGAGGATTTGTTCTTTTAGACGGAGACTTGTTTCTCTGTTTGATAACCAAACATAATGACACACTGCGTGAAATTCCATGCAAGGCGATCTCAAATCTCACTCCGCAAGAAAAGAGCATCATTACAGGCTACAAAAACTGGTCACAGGTAAGTACTCTATTAGCATAGTGCATTTACTCTATTGTAAAGTGCATAACACAATGCATAACACAGTGATTTTTCTCAGTGTGGGTTCATTACAGCTACACACAAAGTAACAATCAAAAGCTATTCAACTTTCCCACTATTATTGCACCTCAAAACATATACAGTTTAAAATCTTTTGTGGGACAAATTGTCAGTGAATTTTTTTTTTTTTTTTTTTTTTTTTCATTAAGCAATTGACTTCTGCCTGAATGTATGAACGTGTGGATTTATTGTTCATTGTTTTACAGCTTTTCGGTTACATCTGCATAGCTGTTGGTTTCTGTGGATGGTGGTTGATATTAAACACCAAGATTGGGATGTATTGTGACAGTTGTTCTCTGGAGCGTTTGAAGAAATTATGTTGCAAGATTTGTAAACCCAATACTCTCCCTCCCCCCAGCCGTACATGTCTGAATGACTGCTGTTACAAGATCTGGGTAGGAAAACCATACTATGAGACCCGGTATGAGGAGCTTCTGTCTGAGGAAACAGATAAACATTTGGATGAAAAATTGCGAAAAATAGCCAAAAACAGAGCAAAAAGAATATGCTCAGAACACATTGGTGATGTTGAAAGCAATGATGAAAGTAAACGAAAAAATGCTTGGTCTGCTATATCTCGCTCAGATTTGTATAGACAAGGTAGCTTTTCTGAAATTGTTAACTGTGAGGACACGTCCGCTGATCTAATTTGTCGCATTTTTTTCGAATCCTCTTCTGATTCAAATTCGCATCATGTTAATCAAGAATAAATTAGTATTCTGTGTGTTTTGTGCTGCTAATAAATACACATTACAGCAACTAAACTCCTCACAGTGAGAACAGCGGTCGAGGGCTAAAAGGTGGATTTTCCAATGCTTTGGCACAAAATGCATTCTTTCAAATTACATGATTTCTTATGGAAAAATTACTTAATTTTATGTTTTAAATGTTTTGGTAGTTTTAGTGTATTTTGAATGTGAATTTAACGGCTGTGCCCAGCTAAAATTTGGTTAGGAGTTTTGAAAAAGTGACCCAGGTATTGAGAAATGGGTCCTAGCTGACTGTAACTATGAAGAAGCTTACATGGTTGGGCACATATGCAGAATAATTGCTAGTAATTAGGCTACACGAGGCTTTAAGTAATTTTCGCGTTATGATTGTAAAGAAATATTGTAAGATTCTAAATGATTAATATATTGTATGATTAATAATCATCACAATTTAAATGACTTACGATTAAGTATTTCTGGTATGGAGCACCCCTGTATGTTTACACAGATTAAGAGATATTTTGTGACTGTGTGTAGGTTTTAACTTTCTGTTCATTAAAGAGAATCAAGTTCGGTTATCAGTTTGTACCACATTCTTGACACCACAATGCAAATCCAAATGCATGTTCATTTATTGCCATCAGGGTTATTATGGTTAACTAAAACTAATTTAAAACCATTAAAAATACTTGAAATAAACATTACATATAAGAAAGTAAAATAATTTTATTTTCTTTTTTTATACTGTTGCATAGGAATAACAAACTTCACAAAAATATGCTTTATTAAACTGTATTAAAACCACAAAAATACAGTAAATCAAGCATAATCCTCATCATTTAGCCATATTGTATTTCAAGCAAATATTTAATTCATAATTTGAACAATACAGTGCCACAAAAAGTATTTGGACTAAGGAGTACTGATACCTAATTTAATGTCTGAAGGTCTCTGCATTATATAGTAAAAAAAAAAAAACATCAAAAGTGTCATTTATTTTAAAGAAAGACTTCAAATGCACACCTTTCAAGAAAAACAAATAACAGAACTTATCTTTTAAATGAACATAGTGCATGAAGTTCATAGTGTGTCATAATGTGATGAACTACAGCTCTTGTGTTGCTCTGCTAGAACATCTGTGTGAACGTGAGGAGAAATTACTTCATACATCCACTAAAAATCACTTTCAGTTCATCTGGTTAAAAGTAATTGCAAAAAATTTCAGAAAAGCTAAGCTAGTTTTTTTAATCATACTCTTGGTTTGACATTTTGCAATGAAATTGAGACATTTTAAATGTGACTGAAGTGTCAAAATATATTTTTGAGACACTTTTTGACATAGACGACTTTCAAATCTTAAGTGATTTGAAAACCATGGAACCACAGACCACCACAGACAAGGTCAACCGATTTTTAGCCTTATAGTCCTCTGAATGCACACACTAGATAATTCGACCAGACCACGAGACCACACACTTGCTGATTGTATGAATGATATCACAGTGACACAAGATATCAAGGAGACTCGCAAGATCAAACGTGGCTAAAGAAGAAAAACACATGGAGGAAATTCGACATTGTCATCTGGCTCTCCTGGTGTGCATTTTGTTGTACAGTGAAAAACAAAAAAAGAATATGGATGATGGCTAACGTCGGGTAGGTGACGCTTGGCTATTGCGGATATCACATCAGAGGCAGCCCGATCATGTTTGATATTTACGACTTGAGTTTGGGGACACTCTGCCTTGATTGGGAGCAGTTAAATAATCGTAATGACACCACACAAAAGTGTGTGGCCAGCCTTAAGGCTGTAAAGATAATTTCTGCAATATTAAGCAAACTGCAAGTGAAGCAGCAACTAACATTAAAGAGGGAAATATTTGTCCAGTTTCTACATGACTGAAACACCCACACGTCTCTCCAGAACAGGTTTGAGTGAGGAATATGGGTGTGGAGAATCACAACCCAGTAGTTGACGAGTAGATGATTCCCAATCCCGGCCGATCTCCAGCCTGCTGCACACACACGGATACTGTCTGTCTGTCCGGCAGGCCCAGTCCACGGCTCTCTTCACTGCCTCCCAGTACATCGGTCTGAATGAAGAAGAGCAGAAAGTCATGGATCCAAAAATACAAGAGTAAATCGCTACACCACATGAGGACGTGTGCTGGTACCTGGGCTCCTGGGACTCTTTTAGTTGCAGGAGGGACTCAAGCAACTGTCCCACTTCCAGCTTCTTCACCCAGATCAGCTGCAGCACCAGCAGAGTCGCCAAAAGCCTCAGAATATCAGCATGAGCCTTCACACCTGACACACAAAACATGTGACTGATTCACTGATACTTACAAACTGTGACTAAAAACTAAAGATTAGATTATTTTAAACTATATTCAGATTCAGCCTGATGCATACTGCAGTTTAACTGGAAAGCACTTTCTCATTCTCAAGATTGGCTGCTGTTATACAGTAAGGGCACACTTTCTCCTTAAGGAAGACACTGGCAAAATAGTCTACATCCAGGTTGAGGAAGCTGCTCAGCCTGTCAGTGCACTCCCAGTATCCATCCTATATTCAAACACATGGCATACCTTCATATTTCCCCAGATGTTTACTTATTGTATATAATCTAGTGTATTAAATCATGCGTAAACACCTCATGCTGAAGCTCAAACAGCTCATTCCAGGCCACTGTGTCAGATTTTCTTCTCATTTCTGCCATCCTGCCCTGAGGTGGTGTGCAACATTGCGCTGAGCCTAATTCAGCTCTTTTCAGTTTTTTTCTATATTTAGAACCGGCAAACTCACTAGTGATGCTGTCTGCAGAAATGACACAAAGAATAGAAAAGATGTTTCGAACCATCTGAACACTGATCACAGAGGGAACCTCATCAATCAACTTACCAGATAGCGGTTGTTTTTCTGTCTGTTTACATAGAATTGCTTGTTGCTCTTCTGCTTGTTGCCGTCTAACGTCTAACTGCTGTGGAACACAAACCCAGAATCTTTTCTAAAAGCCTGGGGGAACTACTGATATCACTAACTGTAGGGGGTTTGGGCAAATGAGAAGGGAAAGTAGGGACAGCTGCCATTATGCTGGAAGGAGGAGGAGAAGGAGGTAGCAGGGGAGTCGTGAACATGGACTGTGTGGACACAAAATGAGTAGAATCAGGAGGACCTGCAAACTGTATGACACGTGCACTGCTGGTCTCACTGGCATTAGAAATGAGACGTCTTTCACTCATGGAGCAGGTACTTTGCACCTTGGCACCAACAGGAGGAAGGCTGCCAGCTCTGGAGAATGAGCCTGCTGATGAAAAGAAAGAAGGAAGATAAAGGGAAGCACTCATGAAGGAAGGTGTGTACTTCATGGCAGCAAAAGTTGGAGTATGATGAGAAAGCCTTTGATCCATGGACTGAATATTGTCTCAATGGGAAGGGGACCAAAAAGGCCTTGAGGACTGAGAGCCTTTACTGACAGGTGATAAGCCAAAGCATGGTGACCCGAAGGCATTGGAGCAGTTATAGCAGAGAGGTCAAGAGCGGCAGCAGGGGGAGGTGGAGGGGGAAGCACTGGAGGAGTTATACCAAAGAGGTCAAGAACAGCGAAATCTCCAGTCATCAGCTTCTCTTCAGTCCAGTCTATATATGGCAAAATATCCACATCCTCCTCTGATATGATTTTAGGAATATCTGTGAATCCAGTGTCAAGCTCATTCTGCTCCTGCAGAATGGTAAGATGACAGACATCGGGAAGGCTAATATACAGTATCAGACAATTATTTGGTACAGTATCAGTAATCATACCCTCTCTTCAATGGCGACAAAGCTTGTGAACTGGGACAAGATGGAGAACTCTTTACTGAGCTCAATGATGTAGGACTTCAGCTCTGCTTTCTTCCCCTGATAAAGAGATGAAAGATGGCAAGTCAAGTTCTTCTGTTAGCAAATCTGCCAGTTATATAAAAAATATCATCATGCAGCCAAATATTGTACCTCGTGTTCTGCCTCACTGCTGCCTAGAATGCCATCTTCATAGTCTCTAATGATTGCTCTTGCTGTTAACTTGTGTAGGAGCTACACATGAACACACACACACACACACACAATTCTTCAAACGCCTGATAAATAACTGATGCGGTTTCAGATTATATGAAGTATTTAAGATGTTCACTCACAGTTCCCTTTGTCTTTTGTACTTCTGTCGTGGAAACCATTGTTTTGATCTCTTGTCCACTCAAATCACCAAACAGTGTGGCCTAAAAGAGTGAATATTACACAATTCAAACATATTACATACAGTATATTGATAAATGACAATTATATTTAAGATACTAATTAAAAATAATCAGGACATGTTTTCCATTTTGTTTGTCACTAAAGGAAGAACATTTAATCACCTTTATTTATATGAAACCAATATAAGAGTAAAGCAGGTCTACCTGAGTGCAGTGTGGCACAAATCCGTATACGAGAGTGTGACGCAGAACCTGATTTTACCAAGTACGACATGTTCCTGGATCAACATCTTTGTTGACCCTGGAACAACATTGTGAGTAACCAATCAGATTTGAAAAAACAGTTTATAGTTTTTGTGAAGTTTAGGCTTACAATCAGTGTTTGGTGCTCGTACATCAGTATCATTCATCTATCATTTCCTCTGATTTTAGGGATTACTCATGGGTAAGGTTAGGTTTAGGTGTAGGGATGTGGTCAAGATTAAATTTTTGGATTAAAATGTTGTTCCAGGGTCAATAAAATATGTTGACCCAGGAACACATCTAACTCAGCAAAATCAGGATGTGCAGAGTGGGACAGTCACTGAAGAGAGCGTGAAGCTGTGAGGGGGCTTGAACAGGAGGGGGCGCTGTGGGATTAAACTGCTGCCACTTTTAATCAGCAGTTAAAGCCTCCTGACAGGAACTCCTGACATTTAAACCCGATTTACTATTATACTGAAAAACTCTGAAAATTCAAACTTCAGGATGTGTTACAGCACTAAATAACCTGTAGACTGATCATTACTGTGACACATGAAACGAGAAACATAACTAATTTGAAAAAAATTACCGCTTCCATTTACTTATTGTACTCGAAAACTGCTTTCAGGTGTTGTACCGAAATCTTCAACAAAGGTAAAATCTTTGCGTGGCAGGGGCAGCTGCCACAAAAACCTGCCACTTGACCCGTCACCGCCAAAGGCAGCTGCCACTTGACCTGCCACCGCCACAGGCAGCTGCCACTCCACCCGCCACCGCTATACGCGCCTGCCACTCCACCCGCCACCGCCAGATATGCATCAATCGGAGTGTATACAGTGGAGATGTTGAGGCAGGCGCGACGCTTCGGTGCTGCGCGCGCCATTGTGGATTTAAAGGGAGGAATAAAACATAAGTTAAGGTAGCAAATATGTAAATAAATGTAAACTTGCACTGTTTGTTTATATGCATCAATCGGAGTGTATACAGTCAGAAATGTTGAGGCAGGCGCGATGCTTCGGTGCAGCGTGCGCCTTATGGATTTAAAAACCTAAAGTAACTAACAAATAGGTAAGTATAGAATTGCACGGTCTGTTTTCTTAAGTGCATCAACCGAAGTGTAAACAGTAAGAGGGAGCTGCCACAAAACCTGCCATAACGTACCTTGTTTTATTCCTTGCTGCCTTAACTTATGCTTTATTCCTCCCTTTAAATCAATAATGGCGCGCGCAGCACCGAAGCGTCGCGCCTGCCTCAACAGCTCTAACTGTTTACACTCCGATTGACGCATATAAATAAACAGAAAGTGCAATTCTATTCTTATTTGCATATTTGCTGCTTTAACTTATGCTTTATTTCTCCCTTTAAATCCAAAATGGCTCGCGCAGCACCGAAGCGTCGCACCTGCCACAACTAAGCGTCGCGCCTGCCACAACATCTCTCACTGTTTACACTCCGATTGATGCATATAAACAAACATACAGTGCAATTCTACATTTATTCATGTATTTGCCACCCTAAATTTTGCTTTATTTCTCCCTTTAAATCCATAACGGCGCGCGCAGCACCGAAGCGTCGCGCCTGCCTCAACATCCCGCACTGTTTACACTCCGATTGATGTATATAAACCAACAGAAAGTACAATTCTACATTTATTTACATATTTGCCATCTTAACCTATGCTTTATTTCTCCCTTTAAATCCATAATGGCGCGCGCAGCACCGAAGCGTCGCGTCTGCCACAACTAAGCGTCGCGCCTGCCTCAACATCTCTCACTGTTTACGCTCCGATCGATGTATATAAACTAACAGAGAGTGCAATTCTACATTTATTTATGTATTTGCCACCTTAAATTATGATTTATTTCTCCCTTTAAATCCATAACGGCGCGCGCAGCGTCGCGCCCGCCTCAACATCTCTCACTGTTTACACTCCGATTGATGTATATAAACCAACAGAAAGTGCAATTCTACATTTATTTACATATTTGCCATCTTAACTTATGCTTTATTTCTCCCTTTAAATCCATAATGGCGCGCGCAGCACCGAAGCGTCGCGCCTGCCTCAGCATCTCTGACTGTTTACACTCTGATTGATGCATATAAACAAACACACAGTGCAATTCTACATTTATTTACATATTTATTACCTTACTTTTTTATTCTTTTTTTATTTTTCTCTATTCTTCTGTTGAAATCCATGCACGTAGGCAGCACTGTACACTGTTCACACTCTGGTTGATGCAGGTAAGCAAACAGACCTTGCAATTCTACACTTATTTGCCACATTATCTCATGTTTAATCCATAATAGAACACACAGCGCCTACGCGTCGCACCACGTGTTTGCTATAGCGGTGACGGGTCGCGAGGCAAGCCCATTCAGTGGTGGCAGGTCGAGTGGCAGGCGCAAATATCGCTGAAGGGTCAAGTGGCAGGCGCACATGGCGGTGGCAGGTGGAGTGGCAGGCGCACATAGCAGTGGCAGGTCTTTGTGGCAGCTGCCCCTGCCACGCAAAGATTTTACTCTCGAAATCAATCGGAGTGTATACAGTCAGACCCAGCCAACATGTGTATGTGGGCCCCACATGGTTTCTGCTGGGTCTTCATGGGTACCAAGTGGGCATGGTCCCAAAATGGGCATCTTATCTGGGGCCCACTTGGGTCAGCTAAGTAGGTCCCACATGGGCAAAAACAGATGGGCTCCCTATGTGGGACCTAGTTGGGTCACAAATGGTAAATGAGTGCTTGGGCTCGAAATGGGCAACACAAATGGGGCCCATATGGGTTTAACAAATGGGTTAGACATGGGCAAACACAATTAATCCCATATAGGCTGCCTGCACTGGCCCAAGGCGGTACCCACAAAGGCTACCTCTATATGGGCTCAGAATGGGGAAACACATATGGGGCCCTCTTGGTCAAACCATATGGGTAAAACATGGGCAAACACAATCAGTCCCATATAGGCTGCCTACATGGGCCCAAGGTAGTACCCACATAAGCTACCTCTGTATGGGTTCTGAATGGGGAAACACATATGGGGCCCTCTTGGTCAAACCATATGGGTAAAACATGGGCAAACACAATCAGTCTCATATAGGCTGCCTACACTGGCCCAAGGTAGTACCCACATAAGCTACCTCTCTATGGGTTCTGAATAGGGAAACGCATATGGGGCCCTCTTGGTCAAACCATATGGGTAAAACATGGGCAAACACAATCAGTCCCATATAGGCTGCCTACATGGGCCCAAGGTAGTACCCACATAAGCTACCTCTATATAGGTTCAGAATGGGGAAACACATATAGGGCCCTCTTGGTCAAACCATATGGGTAAAATATGGGCAGACACAATCAGTCCCATATAGGCTGCCTACATGGGCCCAAGGTAGTACCCACAAAGGCTACCTCTATATGGTTTCAGAATGGGGAAACACATATGGGGCCCTCTTGTTCAAACCATATGGGTAAAAAATGGGCAAACACAATCAGTCCCATATAGGCTGCCTACATGGGCCCAAGATAGTACCCACATAAGCTACCTCTGTATGGGTACTAAATGGGGAAACACATATGGGGCCCTCTTGGTCAAACCATATGGGTAAAATATGGGCAAACACAATCAGTCCCATATAGGCTGCCTACATGGGCCTGAGGTAGTACCCACAAAGGCTACCGCTATATGGGTTCTGAATGGGGAAACACATATGGGGCCCTCTTGGTCAAACCATATGGGTAGAACATGGGTAAACACAATCAGTCTCATATAGGCTGCCTACATGGGCCCAAGGTAGTACCCACATAGGTAATCTTTGTATGGGTTCTGAGCAGGGAAAGACAAGTAGGGCCCTCTTGCCAAACTATATGGGTCAGACATTGGGCATACACAATCAGTTCTTTATAGGTTTGCTACATGGGCTCAAGGTAGTACCCACATGGGTAATCACTGTATGGGTTGTGAATGGGGAAATACATATGGGGTAGTGATGGGTCATTTGTGATGATGATCTGTTTATTGTGTCTGTTATGTGACAAATGAATGAAAGACTCTGAAGGTAAAGTAATTATTCATGTTCCCTACAAATTATGTCTAGGTGCATTATAATAATTTCCTCATTTAGAATATGATCAAGATTGCATAGGTAGGTGTTTTCAGGGAATTTGGTTGGTAAAAGTAAAGATTCATTCTTCATTTTGATGAAGGACATCAAACGAGAGAGTCAGTAAAATGACCCAAACTTCCCATCACTAATATGTGGTAGGGTGACCAAACGTGCCACTTTCCGGGGACACATTCGAAAGGATGGAGCGTCTGCTCTGCTCTCTATAGTTGTTGCGGTACTTTGATGTCATACAATAATCAATCAGCGCAGCGAAAACAACCAACACCTGGTTATTTTAGGCAATTTAGAAATCATGTGCTGAACGTGTCCCCGGGTAGTGCCATGTCTGGTCATCCAAATAGGGCACCCTCTTGGGTAAGACATAAGCATTCTGGGTAAGACATGAGCAAACATAATCAGTCCCATATAGGCTGACTGCATGGGCCCTAGGTAGTACACATATAGGTACTAGGTGCAGAGTGGGCAGTGGGTGTGGTATCTATGTGGGTACAGTATTAACCTTATTCTCCAGAGAAAGAAGTGCATCACCATCTTTAAAATATTGTCTTTAAACTTCCATTTGTGCGGTAGCTCTGTATATTTCTATGGCATTTCTGTCTAAGTAATTTAGTTAGTAAAGTGGATTTATGTATTATAGAGTTAACAAAAGTTATTGTAAACACTGTAATGTTTAAAGCAAATATCTTATCAAATGTCAGTAGACCAGAAAGATTTTAAAATGAGAGGTTTATTCATAAATCTGTTAGAACACCTTGGAAATACAACCAGAAGACAGCAAATGTAGCACTAAAAAGGGATGCAGCTACATAAAGTCAATAGGCTATTGGTCTGCAACTCCAGTCCTGAAGGGCCAGTGTACAGCAGACTTTAATTTCAACACTAATTAAACACCTGACTCTAATTCACAAATCATTCTGAACACTGTGATTAGCTTGTTTGGTGTGTTTGGTTAGAGATAGAACTAAACTCAGCAGTACATTTAGTTCTCAGGACTAGTTCACGATTCAGGAGTTGAAGAGCCCTGGAATATACAAATCAAGTTAGACCCAATGTGCCATCGGCATTGGCCTACAAAGCACATGCTTATCTCCATATAATTATTTCAAAATCTGTGCAAATGGTTCAAAATATCCAGAAAATGGTCACTGTGCAATATGAAGAATGGGTTACAGAAGGCTAATTATCTATCAAAATAATGGGATTATAGTGGCTTTGAGATTGGTAGAAGAACTAAAACCCATAGCAACAGCTGCTGCCTGATTCCACAGAAGTACTCCAGAGTTTTATAATCAGTTGGTTGGTAACAGATAATGAAATAGCCCAAGTGAAGAAAGACAGAAGGGACATTTATGTTTCTGATGGGAAAAATCCAATGTATATCCAGAAATCGTATTTGCAGCATATGATACAGGGGTTCCGAATAAAGTGCTGTTTCATTCAGTTAGCATATTGTGTTTTGTGTTCAGTTTTCTTTTTGGACCAACAGTACAGACTTTTCTTTTCAGTCTAGTCGGCACATGACCGACCTTCAAAGTTGAAATATGATTGAAATAATGTCAGCTGCTGTTTTAACATTGACACAAATTGATAATGTATAATGCTAAATCATTCAAATTTGGTTTTAACAATTTAAATCTTAAAATAAATAAATAAATAAATAAATAAAAAACAGATCTGTATGTTGAATAAATGTAATGTCTTTAACAAGAAATATCTGCCTTTTGAATGATTATGATGATTAATATTTTATTTATTAGCATTTTATGATATTTTGATCAAAACACCTCTTCAAAATCCAAATGTATATGTACAATTTTAATTATTAGCATTAGTAACAATAATTATAATAGATACAGCTTTAATCTCAAAAGAGCAGTGAAAACACTGTTTGACCAATTAATCAAATAATACAGCCAAAAATAAATAAATAATTAAATAAAACTAAATACACACACGTTTGTTTAAAAAAAACAAAAACTTTATTTTCCGTTACCACTCTGAAACAATTTCTATTGGTTGTTTCACCTGGTTGCTTTCATCAAGATTGGTTAATCTGACTGTCATTCACAAAACTGGCCAATGACAGCCTCGCGCGCCTTTTTGCTCGTGCAGTTTGAAAATATACTAATCAGTTTGGTGATGTACGTGCCACTGATAGGGATGGGCGATACCTCTTATTTTATTTTCGATCCGATACCGATATTTTCAAGCCCAGTATCGTCGATATCAATACCGATACCGATACCTCTAAACTAAACTGATCTTTTAAATTATTAAAAGAATAAAACAAGTAATTATACTCACTTAACATTATATTTGAAAGTCTATAAATGAAATGTACCAAAATTGTATTTTAGCTCTTTACTGGGGCAGTAACCTCAAAGGTGCACCTTCTCTACCCCTAAAAGCCAGGAAGCACACTAATACCATACAAGTACACACACATTAAGGGTAGATAAGGTAGAAAGGTGTACAAATAGTACAAAAACAACCATAGTGTTACAGAAGTACTAAAATTACTTAAAATAAAAATTAATGAAATTCTTATTATCATTATTAATTATTATTACAATGGTTTTTGCTACAAATTTTAAGGCGAAATAATGTTCCTGTAGTGTTAACCATGGTAAAAGGAAGCAAGCTGAAAGAGAGAGAGAGAAAGTGTTAACCATGGTAAATTTGTTGTTACTGCATTTTTACTACAAATATGTGGAAAATGTGGTTACTGTAGTAAAACCATGGTTATTTTTTTGTAAAAGGCTGCCAGGCTGTTGTACCCCTAAAGGTGAAACTTTAGCACAAATAGTTAACTAATTAAATAAATACTTCATGTACACTATACTGTTCAAAAGTTTGAGGTCAGTACGATTTTGTAATGTGTCTTTAACCATGCTAACCAAGGCTGCACTTATTGTAACAAAAATACAGCAAAAACGGCAATATTGGGAAATATAACTATTATAATAACTATGTTCTATTTTAATATTTTGAAAATTGTAATTTAAAAAGCAGCTGTGGTAAAAGCTGAATTTTCAGCATCATTACTCCAGTCTTCAGTGTCACATGATCCTTCAGAAATCATTCTAAATATCATTTGTTCCTCAAGAAACATAATTTCTGATTATTATCGATGTTGAAAATAGTTGTGCTGCTTCTATTGCCCTATTTGAACAAGCACTGTAAGCGAAGCGTCAGCAGCGAACGCTATCTGTGATTGATTAGTTCTGTCTTTCAGCATTTGCGTGTGTTCCGATGAGCAGGAGTATTCTATCCTACACAATAATTCGCTAATAGTATATTGCTCCTCTTATAGGCTTATTTTATGCACCTAATTTCTTGCTAAATAAATTAAATTAATGGTTAAAAATGCACTTTAGAATCGATATTTTTATGTGAGGATCGATCCTTTCGATACAACGTCAGTATCGAAAGTATCGATACTTCAGGATCGATCCGCCCATCCCTAGCCACTGATCCGTAAGATTACTCGCTCGCGCAGTTCCTGATTATGTGCCTGTTAAATTCATTGTAAACTAATTTGAACTGTGACATGTCAGCGGAGAACAGAAGATGGAATGTGAACACAGAGGAAGGGGCAGACTGGATGTGTGAGATCCCGAAAACATATGGCGATGTCAGGTAACAAAACATTTTTCAGTCAAACCATCATAAAGTTATGATTTGTGCCCATAATTAATGAATGTGAGTGAGAGGAAAAAGGGAGAGGCTAATCGCGATTAGCATATTAGCGCGCTGGCTATATTAGCACATATTTCAATGTAAATTAGTGTTTGAAGTTGCTGTGTGTTTGTGTGTATTAATGTTTAGTTTAAAACTCAAACTCATGAGAAGTAAAGGAGCACTGGAATAAGTGAAGTGAATGATTAAACTGTAATTTACACTCGAAAACACTGGAATATATGGGAGAGTTGAGAGTGTTGTATGAGAATGTAATGTTTTTTTTTTTTTACTTCACCTCTTCAAATACTGGTAACTTCTAATGATAAGATATTGACAATGATAAGACATTTTTAGATCAAGCACACGTTTTTCAGGGAAAACAGACACCCAATACAGAGACTACAGTAAAATGTTAGTCAGTTTTAACCACTGTTTCCAGACCTGAACTATGATTATAATCATGATAAGTACATTTGTAAGACATTTCCTCCACTGGTGATAGAAAATCTGAGTAACTTTTTTTCCCTGTTGTCTTTCTTTTTCTGAGGTGGCACAAAGAAAGGGAAATAGGTCTTGTCATCATCTTCAGTCCTTTATTTCATTCACTGGAGAACATCACAGCCTTCAGATGTGTCATATCAGGATAAATGCAACTGCAGGTAAAATTCTATTATATTAGATGTAATTGTGGTGTACAAATTGGCTTTTTTTAAGATACAGTTGTATTTACCTTGCAAAGATATATATGGGAAGAGTCCATTTTTTTGTGAATCCTCTTTGTCTTTCTTTTGGGGATTTACATTTTTCTGATGGGATTGTTATGCATTAAGTTCATGTTTCGATCATAACTAACAGTTTCAAAGCTGACAATTTGTTTATGTTGCTAAAATGGCTGATAATGGCAAATTTCAGTACAATTTAAATATGTTTTGTTTAAGAATGTTTAAAGAAATGGTAAAAAAAAAGAAAAAAAAGAAATGTTTTTTTTTTTTAAGGACTCGTCGGGCCCACCCACTACAGATTCACCAAGGATCCAGCTGATCACTGCCAATTTGGAGGAGGATTTTCCTTTATCTGCTACATTGCATCCTCACTTCTGGTATGAATTCACTGACTTTTTGTGATATGTGAGATGTTTTGGTTTTACTAAATGTAGTGGTTTTGCTTAATTTGATTTTACATAACTTTCTTAAAGGGAACGTTCACCCCAAAATGAAAGTTCTGGCATCATTTACCCTTAATCACCCTTATGTTTTTCCAAACCTGTATGAATTTCTTTCTTCTGTTGGAGACAAAAAAGATTTTTTGAAGAATGTAGATAACCAAACAGTTCATAGTAGCCATTAACTTCCATAGTAGGAAAAAAAAATACTATGGAAATCATTAGGGCCCGCCAACTGTCACCAAAGTTACCAACGTTTGGAACAACATAAAGGTGAATAAATGATGACAGAATTTTCATTTTTGAGTGAACTATACCTTTAATACAATGTATAGTTATGATTCTGAATTAAATGTGTAATGTTTCTCTTCAAATATTATCATAAATAGATGGAGACACATTATCAGAAATTAGAGCTGCGCGATTAATCATTTAAAGATCATAATCTCGATCCAAACCCCACTTAATCTTATTCGTATATGACTAACACCGTGTCTACAACAGAGGTGACAGTTGTCATGGCGTGACAGTCTGTCTACACTAGATGTGACCAAGCGAACGCTGAAAATCATTTAAAGGGGTCATCGGATGCAAAACTCCTTTTTACAAGTTTGAACATAAATGTGTGTTGACAGTGTGTGTACACAACCACCCTATAATGATATAAATTCACCCAGTGGTATTTTATTAATCTTAATATGGGAAAAATCCAATGTAATCCAGATAATATGCCTTTTTTCAAATAAGGTCATTGTCAGCGTCTTGTCGGTGTGACGTCACACCGACCAAAGCCGCTCCTACGATAGTTGATTGACATGACAGTTTTATCTTAAACCCACCCTAAATGAGCCTAGTGAGCGCTAAGAACAGTCCGACCACCATTATTGTTTCGACTCTGGTGCAGGGGAAGACAAGACTGTCTCCGACTGAGCGATTGAGGTGTTCTGTTGTTGGATGCAGTAATGCACATAGTAGCACTCATCATTTACTCCCGACATCTGAGCTGCTGAAGATGCAGAGGATCAACGTTACTTTTGTTTTTGAAGGAAATGCGCCCGGCAGCCTACATAAATGCGTCTATGTTCACGCGAATCATTTGTAATCTAGTTTCACCTACAGCAGAAGTGAGTATATGGGAGTTTTTTATGCATCTTTGGAATTCGCCTTTTCCTAATAATGTGCTAGTTAGCAAGTTATGCGGTTAAATGCGGCTAAAGTAAACATTACTGATCGTCACCCCACAGAAGAGAGGGGTGGAATGGCAGAGCTCATTAGCGTTTAAAGGAACATGCAACAGAATGGCTCACTCTAAAAAGGGCTGATTTTGACATGGTAAAATGGGTGGGTTTTTTTACACTACCACTGAGAAATTTTAAGCAAAATTTGTAGGTATAAATTTGTGGAAAATGGGCACCCGATGACCCCTTTAAACTTTGTCAGTATGTCATAAATAAAACGAGGCATCAGTTTGCCAGCGGGGATTTGTTGTGTCGTGCCGCGCCGCATCCAGTGTAGAGAGTACACTAGGTGCAATTCCATCACGGATTTGCACAAAACTTTTGTGATGTTGTCAATAAAACAATGTTGCGAAATTACAGCGTTTTCATTAACCAGTGTTATGAGACTAAAACGTAATTTTTTTCCGTCTCACGATAAGTCATGGCGATGGATGTTCATAGGTTTACGTATGTCACAGCCACCGCACTAGCCATTAATTTTAATTGTAGGAGACGTAGGCAACTATCTAAACAGGTGCAGCATGGAGAGCTGGTGTAAACACAAGCTTTGACTAGAGTGGCCGCGATCAGTTCCGCAAACTTTTGCAGTGTAAATAAAAGGTTATCCAAGCTTTAATGGCAAGGAAAGCCCCTTATTCAAGCATTGTGTAGTCAATGTTTGTATAAGCAGCCACATATGAGGTGTTTTTTTTTTTTTTTTTTTTTGAGGTTATAGAACATTAAAAATGATCAATGTGACTTATGTACGCAAGGTAGCCTGTAAATGCAAAAAAGCTGTTTTAATTGCAGTTTTGCAAAATATACCTTTTTAAATTGCCTGTAAAACCACCTCATGCGAGCTTAAAAAAAAAAAAAAAATCGATACATGGGACTTTTTGCGAAATACAGTATTGTTTCACCAACAAAAAAATGGTTTTAGTTTTGTAGTGTGTCAGTAGGAAATATCAGTTTACATTTCTAAACATTCATTTTGCCATTAATTGTAATAATCCAGTGAGATTTTTGTTTGCACAAGGAGTCTGCCAACAGCCAGTGCTCCACACAGAGATCTGATCTCACCATCATCCAGTCTGTCTGGAATGACATGAAGAAACAGAACAAACTGAGACAGACTAAATCCAGAAGAACTGTGACAACATCTCCAAGTTGCTTTAAGAAACCTACATGCAAAGTACTGTTAAATGTTTTAGGCGCTTGTGTAAAAATGCTGTAAAATGAGGATGCTGTCAAAAATAATGCCATAAATAGATTTTATCAATTAACTTCTATTACCTAAATTAAATCAACATTTGGTAAACCATATTTGCGTTTAAAACAGCTTTTGCCCTAGGTACATTTGCGCATAAGTTTTCAGGTAGCTTTGCATGTAGGTTTCTTAAAGCAACTTGGAGATGTTCTTCTGGATTTAGTCTGTCTCAGTTTTTCTGTTTCTTCATGTCATTCCAGACAGACTGGATGATGGTCACATCAGATCTCTGTGTGGAGCACTGGCTGTTGTCAGACTCCTTGTGCAAACAAAAATCTCACTGGATTATTACAATTAATGGCAAACTGAATGTTTAGAAATGTAAACTGATATTTCCTACTGACACACTACAGCAAAAGATAGAAATAACTGACTTAAAACCATTTTTTTGTTGGTGAAAATACTAGTGGGCTAAGACTTGCACAGTACTGTAGATGTTTCCATTAGGCATATTTTCAATACGCAATTTTAGTTTGCGCAATTTGAAGGGTAATGGAAACACAGCTACTGGTTATAATGGTTTCTGTTGTATTTAGTCACGCTGTGCCGTGCTCCGCCACACCACGCTGCTCACGTCTGGTGTTGACATGGTGTAACCATCCATTTGTTTTAAAAAGCAAACTTAACATCTTATCTTTTTCGAATCCTGATTACGAGACGTTGAGCCACAAAGCTTTGTGTTGTGCTGCTTATACTAACCAAGCAATAAAAATACCCTTTCTCATGCTTAAAACAAGGTGTCTACAAATCAGAGTCTGAAACAGTCACTTGGACAATGTTGTCCTACACCACTTCACAGTTGATAAGTAGAAAGAGAATTTTTGATTGACATTGCA
This sequence comes from Cirrhinus mrigala, assembly GCA_036247105.1. NCBI lineage: Eukaryota > Metazoa > Chordata > Actinopteri > Cypriniformes > Cyprinidae > Cirrhinus > Cirrhinus mrigala. The sequence continues at coordinate 13,513,057 of CM070015.1, read as the reverse complement.
GTCATTTATTATGTTCTTTAATATAATATTACAACAACATCAGCTCATTTTGTGCATCATTTTGAATAGCTGGCAAAAACAAAAAATCTGTCGTCATTTACTTGCCCTTGAGTTGCTCCAAGTAAAAGTTATTGTTTTGTAGTATTTTAATGTGTAAGTAACATAATATTTCACGTTTACTAAACACATTGTAGAAAAGTTGGCTATTGGAATAGCCTGTAAACGAGCACCTTTACTTTTACTCTGTTTTCCTTACTGTAGTGGAGGGCAGCATCTTCATACCTCATCTTCCTGACAAATTTTAAAATGTCCTATTTTTAAATATATTTGTATATATATTTGTTTTGCAGAGGCTCTTAAGAATACTGCACTGATGTCAAAGATCAACCAGCAAGAATCTGAGAGGGAACTCTCAAAATGGTTTACTGGGACAAGAGACAGAGGAAGACTGAGGGTGTCTAGAATGCACAAATGTCTGTCTGCAGTGTAAGCAGTACTGAAAAATGTTTAGTTGCTGCTGCTGCTTCTGTCTCCATTTTCTATGTGCAAATGTTCAAACCTTTCAGTAAACACTGGTTCAAATACAAGTTCAAAATATTTGTTAACTTTAACAATTACATAATTTTAACAATTAGGTATCAGAATATAGCATAATATGATGGGTAGTTTCAATAAAATTGAAATTTGAAAAGATTTTAATCTCACCGTGTACTGCTGTATGCTAATGCTTTAAAACTTTAAAACTTCTTTTTTTTTAATCCCACTTGCAAGCCATAATTTATCCCATGTAGTTCCCACATAGAGTTTGAAGATGGGACCTAGGTAGGTTTTGTGTGTGTTTCATAGTTGGGCCCCACCTTAAACCCAGTGAAATCCTAAATAAAACACACATTGGTAAATTGCATGGGGCCAACATGGAACCCGTGGACAAACCCATGTAAAACCCATATTTAGATAGAACCCAGATGGGTTTTGCATATGTTCCCTAGATGGGCCCCACCTAAAGCCCAGGTAAATCCTGCATAAAACCCACATGGGTATGTTGCATGGGGCCAACATGGAACCCGTGGACAAACCCATGTAAAACCCATATTTAGATGGAACCCAGATGGGTTTTGCATATGATCCCTAGATTGGCCCCACCTAAAGCCCAGGTAAATCCTGCATAAAACCCACATGGTTATGTAGCATGGGGCCAACATGGAGCCCGTGGACAAACCCATGTAAAACCCATATTTAGATAGAACCCAGATGGGTTTTGCATATGTTCCCTAGATGGGCCCCACCTAAAGCCCAGGTAAATCCTGCATAAAACCCACATGTGTATGTTGCATGGGGCCAACATGGAACCCGTGGACAAACCCATGTAAAACCCATATTTAGATAGAACCCAGATGGGTTTTGCATATGTTCCCTAGATGGGCCCCACCTAAAGCCCAGGTAAATCCTGCATAAAACCCACATGGGTATGTTGCATGGGGCCAACATGGAACCCGTGGACAAACCCATGTAAAACCCATATTTAGATGGAACCCAGATGGGTTTTGCATATGATCCCTAGATTGGCCCCACCTAAAGCCCAGGTAAATCCTGCATAAAACCCACATGGTTATGTAGCATGGGGCCAACATGGAGCCCGTGGACAAACCCACTTAAAACCCATATTTCAGCCCATGTAGTAAAGATGGGGCCAAGATGGGTCTTTCGCATGTTGCCCAGTTGGGACCCACCTGTTGGCAAGTGTGATCCCACATGAAACCCATGTGGGCAATTGGCATGGGGCCATTATGGAACCCACGGACAATCCCATATAGAGCCCATTTTTCAGCCCATTTCAAACCCACATGGGCCCCACATGTAAATGTTAGCTGGGTTAAAGCTGGGACCGAGATGGGTCTTGCACATGTTTTCCAGTTGGGTCCCACCAAGTGGCAAGTGCAATCCCATATGGAATCCATGTGGGCAATTGGCATGGGGCCATTATGGAACCCACGGACAATCCCATATAGAGCCCATTTTTCAGCCCATGTCAAACCTACATGGGCCCCACAATCAAATGTTAGCTGGGTTAAAGCTGGGACCAAGATGGGTGTTGTGCATGTTGCCCAGTTGGGTCCCACTTTGTGACAAGTTCAATCCTATATGAAATCCATGTGGGCAGTTAACATGGGGCCATTATGGAACCCGCGGACAATCCTATATGGGGCCCATTTTTCAGCCCAGTTCATACCCATATGGGCCCCACATACAAATGTTGGCTGGGGAGATGTTGAGGCAGGCGTGATGCTTCGGTGCTGCGTGCACCTTATGGATTTAAAAACCTAAAGTAACGTAACAAATAGGTAAGTATAGAATTGCACGGTCTGTTTACTTAAGTGCATCAGCTGAAGTGTAAACAGTAAGAGGGAGCTGCCACAAAACCTGCCATAACGTACCTTGTTTTATTCCTTGCTGCCTTAACTTATGCTTTATTCCTCCCTTTAAAAAAATAATGGCACACGCAGCAACGAAGCGTCGCGCCTGCCTCAACAGCTCTCACTGTTTACACTCCGATTGACGCATATAAATAAACAGAAAGTGCAATTCTATTCTTATTTGCATATTTGCTGCTTTAATTTATGCTTTATTCCTCCCTTTAAATCCGTAATGGCGCGCACAGCACCGAAGCGTCGCGCCTGCCTCAACAGTTCTCACTGTTTACACTCCGATCGATGCATATAAACAAACAGAAAGTGCAATTCTAATCTTATTTACATATTTGCTGCCTTACTTTATGCTTTATTCCTCCGTTTAAATCCATAATGGCGCGCGCAGCACCGATGCGTCGCGCCTGCCTCAACATCTCTCACTGTTTACACTCCGATTGATGCATATAAACAAACATACAGTGCAATTCTACATTTATTTATGTATTTGCCACCTTAACTTATGCTTTATTTCTCCCTTTAAATCTAAAATGGCTCGCGCAGCACCGAAGCGTCGCGCCTGCCACAACTAAGCGTCGCACCTGCCTCAACATCTCGCACTGTTTACACTCCGATTGATGTATATAAACCAACAGAAAGTGCAATTCTACATTTATTTACATATTTGCCATCTTAACCTATGCTTTATTTCTCCCTTTAAATCCATAATGGCGCGCGCAGCACCGAAGCGTCGCACCTGCCTCAACATCTCGCACTGTTTACACTCCGATTGATGCATATAAACAAACATACAGTGCAATTCTACATTTATTTATGTATTTGCCACCTTAAATTATGATTTATTTCTCCCTTTAAATCCATAACGGCGCGCGCGTGGCAGGTCGAGTGGCAGGCGCACATGGCGGTGGCAGGTGGAGTGGCAGGCGCACAGAGCAGTGGCAGGTCTTTGTGGCAGCTGCCCCTGCCACGCAAAGATTTTACTCTCTCTCCCGATTGATGCATATAAACAAACAGTGCAAGTTTACATTTATTTACATATTTGCTACCTTAACTTATGTTTTATTCCTCCCTTTAAATCCACAATGGCGGGCGCAGCACCGAAGCGTCGCGCCTGCCTCAACATCTCCACTGTATACACTCCGATTGATGCATATCTGGCGGTGGCGGGTGGAGTGGCAGGCGCGTATAGCGGTGGCGGGTGGAGTGGCAGCTGCCTGTGGTGGTGGCAGGTCGAGTGGCAGGCGCATATAGCGGTGGCGGGTGGAGTGGCAGCTGCCTGTGGCGGTGGCAGGTCGAGTGGCAGGCGCATACAGCGGTGGCAGGTCGAGTGGCAGCTGCCTTTGGCGGTGACGGGTCAAGTGGCAGGTTTTTGTGGCAGCTGCCCCTGCCACGCAAAGATTTTACCCTTGCTGGAATAATGCGATCATCAACAATAAATGCATATAAATGAAAACTGCCTAATGTTACCGAGTGAAATGTTGATCCAGGAATTCGCAAAGGATTGTACAAGCTTTGGAGTGTTGATGGAAGTGATATACTGCATGTTTGCTTTCATCATGGTACTGAATATGATCCAGATGTAGTGTTTGATAAAACGTGATTTTCTCAGCTTTATTGCTCAAAATGTTTTTTTTTTTTTTTTTTTTTTAAAGAAATTTACCTTTTATTAACAAGTGTTAATTAAAAAAAAGTGATTTAAGCTAGAATAAAACTGTTTTTGTTTGTTTGTTTAAAAGTAGAGCCTTTGTTCTTTATTGTGATGTATTGCATGTTCAGATATTCATACAACAAAATATTCTGGGGGCCATTAAAGATCTATGATCTATTCAGGCCTTTGTAACTGATAACGAAATAGAAAATGTGTTATATTTTACACATAGTCTGCACATTTGGCTTTGGGGGTAATTCTGCAAAATCGTATACCAGCTGAAAAACACAAGCTGGCAGAATAATGTATGTGGGAAAAACATATTTTGCAATTGTGGTCTTGAACACAGACATCAGGTTACTTCTTGCTGTCTTACTTCACTTTTCAAAAAACATATAGAGGAGCCTTAACCTAATGTATGCAGGCACATGCAACTGCTTTATCAAGAGTTCAGGTTATGATTATAATTAATGATAAATAATTCCTGATGTGAATCAATAGGACATAGTAAAAAAAAAAAATCAGTGGAGATCGTGTCAGTGTATTAAACTACCATAGTGATATTCTGTGGAGAAAAAGAAAGTATCACTGTATACATAAAAAATGTAGGATTTATAAAGCAATGAACATGCACTTTTTAAATAAATAAATTAATAATTAATTAATTAATTGGATCTGGGCAAATGACATGGAAGCCAAATGAAAGGTTTTGTAAAATATCCAATGAAAAAGAGTTACACTTGAGAATGTACACTGTAAAAATGTTTCCTTTTTTTTTTTTTTTTTTTTTTTTGTAAATAAACTATTTCAGTCTTTTGACATTTAATTCAATGTGTTATTTGCCGTGTTTTTGTAACTGTTTGTCAAATATTAACGAGTGAAAGTTGCTTAAAAAGTAAATCTTTCACAGTTATTTCAGTATCAAAATAGTTATTGTACAAATATCTGTTCATTTACAGCAAATTTGTCTGCAGAAGTTATTTGAAAGAGGAAGTTCAAATAAAAGCAGTAGGTGAGATCCCTTTTGATGCACATAATAAATCTAATTATGTGAATGTATATGATTGAATAAGCAGACAAATCTATGAAATAATCCAGGACATTTCTTTTAAAACAGTCTGCCATTAATATTTATTTATATTATATTTAATCTATTTTTTTTTCATTTTGTTATTATTTGATGAATTTATTCATTCATGAAAAGAAGGAATCCACTGTTGTTGAAGTTGCATAATCAGCACATCATGAGCTGTACATGAAATCCCTCAAGTGCTCATATTGAAACCACTGCATTTTTTAAACAAATTCTCACATCTAAATGTCACTTTCAAACGTCCAAAGCGGAACCTATTGGTTTGTGGTAAAACTGGACCAGCAAAAACCCTCTTGAAAACGATTTTTTTAGAGATCTTGATTTATATACACATTGCTTCAAAACTTCAGGAGAGAGGAAACAGCTATTTGTTTTGAACCTCTGTCTGAGCTTCAGCTGATCAACAATGCCGCATCTAATCTCTGAAATTCCATGCAAGGCGATCTCAAATCTCACTCCGCAAGAAAAGAGCATCATTACAATCTACAGAAACTGGTCACAGGTAAGTACTCGAATAGCACAGTATAAACTGTGCCCTATTTTTACAGACTTTTCTTAGAGCGTTTTCTATATTGGTGGTGGCATGTTTGGACTGTTGCGGTTTGTTTTAACTTCTGTTTCCGATAAAGCTAGTTGTCTTTTTACTCCAGTTGATTTTGTGGGTTGTAAGGAAACACAAAGTCATGACAATTAAAAGCTAATTAACTTTCCCACCATTATTGCACAGGAAAACAGATGACAAGTTGTCAAAGTGGAACCTGCCATTCAGTTTAAGATTTAAGCATTTTATATATAGACAGATATGTATATATAAGAAGAGTGCAAAATCTGACGTTTTTCTTTAAAATAAGCATTTTACCGGTACGTCTGATTGGGCTGAGGCTGCTATTTTAGCGAGTTTGAAGTAAAAGTATTTGATGGACGTATAATATGTGTCGATATATATATATATATATATATATATATATATATATATATATATATATATATATATACACACTACCATTCAAAAGTTTGGGGTCAGTACATTTTTATTGTTTCTTTTTTTTTTTTTTAAGAAATTAATACTTTTATTCACCAAGGATGTATTAAGTTAATAATTAAAAGTTTATTAAAAGTTAATAATAAATAATTTACATTGTTATAAAATATTTATATTTTGAATAAACACTGTACTTTTTAAACTTGTTATTCATGAAAGAATCCTGAAAAAAAAAATTACAGGTTTCAAAAAATATTTGGCAGCACAGCTGTTGATATTATCCAACATTGATCATTCTAATAATAAATCCGCATATTAGAATGATTTCTGAAGGATCATGTGACACTTAAGACTGGAGTAACAGCTGATAAAAATTCAGCTTTTCATCACAGGAATAAATTCTATTTTAAAGTATCTTAAAATGAAAAACATTATTTTATATTGTAAAAACATTTTACAATATTACTGTTTTTTTTTCTATATTTTTAATCAAATAAATGCAGCCTTGATGAGCATAAGAGACTACTTTAAAGACTATTACAAGTCTTACTGACCCCAAACTTTTGAACGGTAGTGTATATATATATATATATATGTGTGTGTGTGTGTGTGTGTGTGTGTGTGTGTGTGTGTAATATATATATATATATATAGTTTAAGATTTTAAACATAATTATGAATCAAACATCAAACATGAAACAACTGTTTAAACATCAAACATCTTTTGCAGATTTACGGTTACATCTGCATAGCCGTCGGTTTCTGTGGATGGTGGCTGATATCTACCACCAAGATGTATTGTGACAGTTCTTGTCAGCGTCTGAATGAATTCTGTTGCAAGACCTGTAACCCCCCCAGCGGTCTAAATGACTGCTGTAACAAGATCCCGAAAGGAAAACCATACTACGAGACGCGGTATGAGGAGTTCCACTCTGAGGAAACATAAAAATATGGATGAAAATTGCAAAAAACAGCCAAAAACAGAGCAGAAAAAATATGCTTAAAACACACTGGTGATACTGAAAACAATGAGTCCAGATAGAAACCCACAAACATCTACTTGGTCTGCTATATTTCGCTTGGATTTGTATAGAAAAGGTAGCTTTTCTGAAGGTGTTAACTGTGAGGACACGTCCGCTGATCTAATTTGTCGCATTTTTTTAAATCATCTTCTGACTCTCATCCTGTTAATCAAGAATAAATTATTATTCTGTGTGTTTTGTGCTACTAATAAATACATATTACAGCAACTAAACTCCTCACAGTGAGAACAGCGGTCGAGGGCTAAAAGGTGGATTTTCCGATGTTTTGGCACAAAATGCATTCTTTCAAATTGCATGATTTCTTATGGAAAAATTACCTGATTTTATATTTCAAATGTTTTGGTAATTTTAGTTTATTTTGAATGTGAATTTAATGGCTGTGCCCATCTAAAATTTGGTTAGGAGAACTAAGAGCTTTGAAAAAGTGACCCATTGAGAAATGGGTCCTAGCTGACTGTAACTATGAAAAAGCTTACAGGGATATTTTCTGTTTCCAAAGTGGTTGGGCACATATGCTGAATAATTGCTCGTAATTAGGCTACACAAGGCTTTACGAAGTAATTTTCACTTTATGGTTGTGAAAAAACATTGTATGATTCTAAATGATTAATATATTGTTTAATTAATAATTAGCCCAATTTGAATTAGAGCCTACGTATGATTAAGTACATCCGAATTTCTGGTATGGAGCACCCTGTATGTTTACACAGATTAAGAGATATTCTGTGACTGTGTGTGTAGGTTTTTACTTTGTTCATTAAAAAGTTCAATTATGAATTTGTACCACATTCTTGACACCACAATGCAAATCCAAATGCATGCTCATTTATTGCCATCAGGGTTTTTATGGTTAACTAAAACTAATTTAAAAGCATTAAAAAAGGTTACTTGAAATAAACATTAAATGAAAGAAAGTAAAATAAAACCTTTTTCTTTTTTTTTTTCTTTTTTTACATTTATTAATAAACATAATGCATTATTTTATCTGTAATGCTAAAATAAAAGTAATTACTCAGCATGTTATACTTCACAAAAATATGCTTTATTCAACTGAATTAAAACTACAAAAATACAGTAAACCAAGCATAATTCTCATCATTTAGCCATACTTCATTTTAAGCAAATATTTAATTCATTTTTTTAAACAATACAGTGCCACAAAAAGTATTTGGACTAAGGAGTACTGAAACCTGAACTTAATGTCTAAAACCTAATTTAATGTCTAAGGCAATGGACTACAGCTCTGTGTTGCTCTGCTAGAACATCTATGTGAACCTGAAGAAAAATTACTTCATACGTCCACCAAAAATCACTTACAGTCCATTTGGTTAAAAGTAACTGTAAAAAATTCCAGAAAGGTTAAAGTAGTTTTGTATCATTTATTTGTAAATACTTGGTTTGACATTTTGCACTGACATTCAGACATTTTAAATGTGACTGAAATGTGAAAGACAATTTTCAAATCTTGACTGATTTTAAAACCACAGGACCACAGACCACCACAGACATGAAGAAAGTTTCAACCAGTGTTTAGCCTTATAATCCTCTGAATGCACACACTAGATCATTCGACCAGACCACGAGACCACACATTTGTTGATTATACGAATGATTTCACAGTGACACACGATATCATGGAGACTTGTGTGATCAAACGTTATTAGAGATGAAAAACACAGAGGAAATTCGACATTATCAGCTGGTTCTCCTGGTGTGCGGTTTGTTGTACAGTGAAAAACAAAAAAAGAATATGGGTGATGACAAACATTGAGTAGGTGACGCTTGCTCACTCTCACTGACTATTGCGGGTATCACGTCCGAGGCAGCCTGATCATTTTTGATATTTACGACTTGAGTTTGGGGACGCTCTGCCTTGATTGGGAGCAGTTAAATAATCGTAATGACACCACACAATAGAGGCCAATTTTTCAGGGGTGAAAATCTGCCTTAAAATCGGTCTTAAAATCTTCAAGTGTGTGGCTGGCCTTAAAGCTATAAAGATCATTTTTGTAATACTAAACAAACTGCAAGTGAAGCAACTGACATTGAAGAGAAAAGTGTTTGTCCAGTTTTTACATGACTGAAACACCCATACGTCTCTCCAGAACAGGTTTGAGTGAGGAATATGGGTGTGGAGAATCACAGCCCAGTAGTTGACGTGTACATGATTCCCAATCCCAGCCAATCTCCAGCCTGCTGCACACACACGGATACTGTCTGTCTGTCCGGCAGGCCCAGTCCACGGCTCTCTTCACTGCCTCCCAGTACATCGGTCTGAATGAAGAACAGCAGAAAGTTATGGATCCACAAATGCAAGAGTAAATCACTACACCGCATGAGGACGTGTGCTGGTACCTGGGCTCCTGGGACTCTTTTAGTCGGAGGAGAGACTCGAGCAGCCGTCCCACTTCCAGCTTCTTCACCCGGATCAGCTGCAGCACCAGCAGAGTCGCCACCAGCTTTAGAATGTCAGCATGAGCCTTCACACCTGACACACAAAATATGTGACTGATTCACTGATACTTACAAACTGTGACTAAAAACTAAAGATTAGATTATTTTAAACTATATTCAGATTCAGCCTGATGCATACTGCAGTTTAACTGGAAAGCACTTCCTCATTCTCAAGATTGGCTGCGGTTATACAGTAAAGGCACACAAGTGTTCTTCCTCAGTCTGTCTATAAACAGTTGTGTTCACAAGGTACATATGGCACCTAAATGGCACTTATGAACAAACTGTGATTAGTTGCTTTAAGTGTTGGTCAGACATCTCTTCCTGTCTGAGTGGGTGAATCTTGTTGAGAATAAGCTGCAATATACAGTGTTGGGAAGGCTACTTTGGAAACGTACTCTAAGTTACTCTATTTAAAATGTAATAAGCAGTGTAACTTTTCCATTACTTTATTAATGTAACTTATTACATTTGATTACTTTTCTACATTTTTTATATTTTCAGCTGTTATCATTTTGAAACATTTAAAACAGGCAGAGTTAACCTTACAGTAGCACTTAACACTGATTACTGTCAGACTTTCAAATTCCTTTAGCACTTGAATTAAGATTATAATAAGCAAGGGATAATATACATCTTTATTTTGCAATAACAACTGGCTGGATGTACATTATCCCACTTATTACACAGCTGCTTGCCACAACAGTAAAGAATTAAAAACGAAACACTGATCTGAGTTGAAATGAATGAACACAAAGCTTCCATGAGGAAATCAGTTGCTAGCAAGCGGCACAGAATTAAGGAATTGTACACATAATATTAAATTAAGATTTAATGTTTTATTGGCTAACCAAATGGAAAGCTTCCACCAAGAAAAACTATTAAGCGTATAGTGCCGACTTAAGCTGCCCGGATGAGTCTTTCTTGTTAGCTTTTACCAGTTGTTATTGGGGAGTAACATACCTTGGAATGTCATGACTGACCAATCAGAATCAAGCATTCCACAAAGCCGTGCGACAATTTAAAGCACAGACACCACAAATTTAGACTTAACACCTCTTATTTACTTTGAGATCATTCTGAGGTTAAATACAGAGTTGAAATCATAACAAGAAGTAGTTTAATAGCTATGATACTGGTTTTGAAATCAAAAGTTTGCATGGTTATGACAGGAAACACTAGCATCTAACAATGCCTTGGAAAAATAAAGTATATGCATAAACCCAAATAGGAAATTAAACAGTTATCGAATAAGCGTGTGTCCTATGTTGAGTCCTAAACTCCTGAAACATTGGTGTCTCATTTTAGAGCAGTCAATGCAATTAATAAAATTTATGGGTGGGTGTGTGTGTGGTGTGGGTGTGTGTGAAAAAATTCAGATGCAACCCCTTTTGTAATCATTAACATTTTCAAAAGTAACTGTAATTTAATTACACATTTTTTCTCAGTAACTGTAACTAAGTACAATTACATTTATTTTGCAATTAAATTATGTAATTTTGTTACATGTAACGAGTTACTCCCCAGCACTGGCAATATAGACCAGACCAGCAACAAGCATGTTAAAAATTGTCTTACCAAATGAACGGATGCCTTTCTCCATAAGGAAGACACTGGCAAAATAGTCTACATCCAGGTTGAGGAAGCTGCTCAGCCTGTCAGTGCACTCCCAGTATCCATCCTATATTCAAACACATGGCATACCTTCATATTTCCTCACACTTTTACATATTGTATATAATCTAGTGTATTAAATCATGCGTAAACACCTCATGCTGAAGCTCAAACAGCTCATTCCAGGCCACTGTGTCAGATTTTCTTCTCATTTCTGCCATCCTGCCCTGAGGTGGTGTGAAACATCGTGCCGAGCCTAATTCAGCTCTTTTCAGTTTTTTTCTATATTTAGGAATTGGAAACCTACTAGTGGAGCTGTCTGCAAGTTCTTGAGAAATGACACAAAGAATAGAAAAGATGCCTTGAACCATCTGAACACTGATCACAGAGGGAACCTTATCAATCAACTTACCAGGTAGCGGTTGTTGTTGCAAATATATTTGTTTTTTCTGTTGTGGTACATCTTGCAGCACTATACGCTGAGCTTCTTGTTGCTGTTGTGCTTGCTGTTGAGGAGATGCTTCCAAGAAACGTCCAAATGCTGTGGAACGCAAACTCAGAGACTCATCTAAAAGCCTGGGGGAACTACTGAAATCATCAAATGCAGGGGGTTTGGGCAAATGAGAAGGGAAAGTAGGGACAGCTGCCATTACGCTGGAAGGAGGAGGAGAAGGAGGTAGCAGGGGAGTCGTGAACATGGACCGTGTGGACGCAAGATCGCAAGTAGAATCAGGAGGACCTGCAAACTGTATGACACGTGCACTGCTGGTCTCACTGGCTTTAGAAATGAGACGTCTTTCACTCATGGAGCAGGTACTTTGCAACATGGCACCGACAAGAGGAAGGCTGTCAGTTCTGGAGAGTGAGCCTGCTGATGAAAAAGAAGAAAGATAACGGGAAGCAGGCGGTACGGTAGTATAGGCCACGGGGGAAGCATAAGACGGCATTGCGGAACTGAGGGGGGGAGGCCTGTCACTCATGGAGGAAGGTGTGTACTTCATAGCAGCAAAAGTTGGAGTATGATGAGAAAGCCTTTGATCCATGGACTGAAGTTCTATTTTCTCAACGGGAAGGGGACCAACGAGGCCTTGAGGACTGAGAGCCTTTACTGAGAGGTGATAAGTATAAACAGGTTGACCCGAAGGCTTTGGAGTAGTTATACCAGAGAGGTCAAGAGCGGCAGCAGGAGGAGGTGGAGGGGGAGGCATTGGAGCAGCTACACCAAAGAGGCCACGACCGGCAGCAGGGGGAGGTGGAGGGGGAGGCATTGGAGCAGCTACACCAAAGAGGCCACGACCGGCAGCAGGGAGGAGGGGAGGTGGAGCGCCACGGGGGTGGAGGGAGGCATTGGAGCAGCTACACCAGAGAGGTCAAGAGCGGCGGCATGACCAGTGGAAGGCTTTGAAGCAGTTTTACGAGATTCACAATAGATTTCTGAATAGACAGAACCCCATCCAATTTTGGGTAAGCCTCTGAAAACTTCAGCGCTACCCTCAGGAAGAGAAGGACTCCTGCTGGTAGTGGAGCGAGCAGGAGGAGATCTGGATATCAGCTGAGCTGCTAAAAAAATTAGCTTCCATTTCACAATAATCAATTTCATTAAAACTATCATCCAAATTGCGTCCACAGATATTAAAATCCGAAAAAGATGTGGAGCTGCCACTGGAAAATGCTTCTGATTCCATCTGGAAACAAAAAACACATTTAAAATGCATTGTTGTACATTTATATGACAATAGCTGTAATAGAGCATTTTGTTGTTACCCATACATCATCATCTTCAGCACCAATAATATCCGCAGTCATCAGCTTCTCTTCAGTCCAACCTATATATGGCAAAATATCCACATCCTCCTCTGATATGATTTTAGAAATATCTGTGAATCCAGTGTCAAGCTCATTCTGTTCCTGCAGAATGGTAAGATGACAGACATCGGCAAGGCTAATATACAGTATCAGACAATTATTTGGTACAGTATCAGTAATCATACCCTCTCTTCAATGGCGACAAAGCTTGTGAACTGGGACAAGATGGAGAACTCTTTACTGAGCTCAATGATGTAGGACTTCAGCTCTGCTTTCTTCCCCTGATAAAGAGATGAAAAATGGCAAATCAAGTTCTTCTGTTAGCAAATCTGCCAGTTATATAAAAAATATCATCATGCAGCCAAATATTGTACCTCGTGTTCTGCCTCACTGCTGCCTAGAATGCCATCTTCATAGTCTCTGATGATTGCTCTTGCTGTTAACTTGTGTAGGAGCTACACATGAACACACACACACACACACAATTCTTCAAACGCCTGATAAATAACTGATGCGGTTTCAGATTATATGAAGTATTTAAGATGTTCACTCACAGTTCCCTTTGTCTTTTGTAGTTCTGTGGTGGAAACCATTGTTTTGATCTCTTGTCCACTCAAATCACCAAACAGTGTGGCCTAAAAGAGTGAATATTACACAATTCAAACATATTACATACAGTATATTGATAAATGACAATTATATTTAAGATACTAATTAAAAATAATTAGGACCTGTTTTCCATACTGCTTGTCACTAAAGGAAGAACATTTAATCATCTTTATTTACAGGAAACCAATATAAGAGTAAAGCAGGTCTACCTGAGTGCAGTGTGGCACAAAGCCGTATATGAGAGTGTGACAGTCACTGAAGAGAGCGTGAAGCTGTGAGGGGGCTTGAACAGGAGGGGGCGCTGTGGGATTAAACCGCTGCCACTTCACTGCCACTGATCTGCAGCCTGGAGACTCCATACGCTGAACCTGAGCACGCACCTGAAATTACCCACAAATCTGTTCAACTCAAGCCATACTGGAAAAAAGTTTATTTTTTGGTTACTAAAAACAACACAAAAAGTGTGATTCACCTTCTCTGTCCAAGTGTGTTTCATCTTTGTGTCAAAAAATTCATATGTTCCTCCACCTGCCTGAGCCAAAGCTCTGAGCATATGACGATTAGCTGTCAAGCTAGACAAACACAGACACTAACAAACTGTAGGTTCAGAAATTCATTGTAAGTGAAAGAGACACATAAAAGAGATTTGCTTAAAGGCAGACCTGAGTCCGCAGGTGAAGAGGCGCGTGTGACAGGAGTTTTCCTGGACCAGCTGTAGGGTCAGAGGCTGGTTCTGAACATGTCCATCAGAGAGCAGCAGGATGTTCCTCACACCCCGGCAGGGAGGCAGCAGACTCAGGCTCCGGAGAGGCCGCCACAGATCAGTGCTGCCACCAGAGCCGCTACACGACTGGAGAGAGGAGAAATGAAACGATACACAAAGGAACCGAGAACCATCTTTAACCATTTGTAAACATTACTCACCATAATAAATTTTCTGGCTGCTTCAGACGCCTCATCTAAAGGCACTGGTGCAGGAAAGGCTTCCTTGTAATCTGTAAAAGCAAACACACTTTCACTATAAATCACAAGAATAAGTAGGAAATGAAAATGTCCACATGATGATCAATATCATAGTTTCAGTGAGCACTAACCAGTGCTGAAAGAGATGATGTTGATCTTCAGTGAGCGGTCCAGAGATTTGAGGACTTGAAGAGCAATCCTGCGGGCGTTCAGCATGGCGTCTCCCTGCATGGACTTGGAGGAGTCCAGAAGAATGACCACATCGCTCACACTGGACGGACCACCAGAGCTGGACACCCCGCTTGACTTAAAGTCTGGATAAAACACCAGCATGCAGGCCTGCAGGGATCAGATCCCAATCAGTGTTCATTTTTTCGCAAGGTGCCATTTTGTCATTCATTTGATTGCTCATTGCTCTACCTGACTATCTTTATCCGGGTGGTTCTCGACCCACATCCTGGGCATGTGGATATTAGAAAGACTGAAGGACACCTGTAACCCTTCAGAACCCAGAGTCTGTCCTGGTAACGTGCTGATCACTGCCTTACAGTCTGTCCTCTGAATGGGGAAACACATACTGTAATATATTTCATGTTTTTTTTTAAGTCTTTAAGCAAGACAATGCAGAAAAAGTGAATTAAAAACCTTGGTTTTGATGCGGTGTGTAGAGCTCAAGTTGATGATCTCATAAGGCATTTCGATGGACATAGAAAGAGAAAACTCCCTGAAGAAAGAGAGAGGGAACAAATCAAAGAGATTTACAACAACCCTGCAGTACATTTCCCTGTGAATCCTCCAGTATTTGAGATTCTCACCCCTCTGACTGAAGCTCCGTCACACCAATCTTTTCAACAGTTGCCTGAAATGCAACACAACTGTCAGTCAAAACACTGTAACAATCAACAGACCAAACAGGATTTTAAATACAGTGACAAAAGACCGTCGTACCTGAGTTGTCTGATTGAGGGCGGCTCTCTGTTGCCATGGTGCCACGCTGCCAGACAGTGAGAAGACTATAGAGCCTGATCTGACCACCAGCTCAGTGATGAACGTCACCTTGATCAAAACTGTGGCTCCAGGAGGAAGATTCCCCACGCTGATAGTAAATACATCCTGCCTCACATCAACACATGACATGACCTTAAAGAAACCTGCTGATTCATTATCACACATACATCAGCTCCAGATCAGTTACAGCAACTCACAGGTGCATCCTGGTCCATCAGGTAGGCTCCATGGCCTTTCTCTATGGCTTGCTTGTACTCCTTACGAGCCTGCTCCTTTTCCTTTACCTATCGGTAAAAAAAGACATTGTAAACTGAAAAGATGTTTAAAGAGCAGAGGCTGTATCTGACAAATTCTGAATGACTCGCACCTTTCCAATGACGTGTTTTCCATTGATAAAGGCTTCAAATCCACACACTGCTGCCGTCTCCTCCAGTGGAAAGACATACTTTGCTTCAATAGGAACAGCACTCTGGTTTGTGTAGGTCTGAAATATGATGACCTGGTGGACGTGGAGAGAAAGTCAGAGTTGTGGTTTGCAATTATAATTTAGTGTTCTGGTCTACATGTTTAGATGTGGGATTTCTTTTAGTTTGGTTCTTATCTGCCTTTTATTTTGCTAATTCTGTTGTTTTTTATTTCTTGTGATGTCTTTTTTCCATGGTCTTGATTGTGTCTATCACTGCCTTGTTCTAGTTGTAGTTTATTTGCAATTTTGTTCATTGTTTAGTTCTTTTGGTTTACTTTACTTTAATTTCTTTTCTTTTAAATTCCAAACTGCAGTCCATGGCTGTAGTATCATACCTGACACAGCAGGTCCATCAGTTTGCACCTCACATTGACAGCCTGTAGAGGAAGTTTCTGACCACTGCTGTCCAGCAAACCTGCGTTCATCTCCTCCAGAGGATTTTTAGTGAACTCCAAACCTTCACTGTCATCACTAGACACTAAATATACACAATCACACAAAACCACTGATGAGCAACACTGATCACAGCATATCATTCAGATTAAAATTCTCCTCATATTTACATGAGATGTCTCTGAGGACTGATTTTTTTCTCTTCGTGATATCAAAGCAGACCGTTATCATAAAGAGATGTTCATGTACCACAATTATTTGAAAAACCACAAAGTCGGAGTGCCACAAGTTTATGGGCTCCGACATCATGTAATTAATTTGATTAAAAACTGACAGCCCTAGTTAAGACAGACTATTTCACATATAAAAGCTTGTCTCTCTCAGCATGTCCTGTTCACTAAACTTTACTCACAGATGTCAGGCCTTGTGTCTGAGAGCTGTGAGAGCTCCACAAAGGTGTTGATTTGAGGACGGAACTCTTTTAATTCATCTCCCTCCAGACTGTACTGGACCATATACTTCAGTCTGATCTGCTCTGTGTTATAGACGACAAACTCATCATCCTGTTTACATATCAACACACACAAATGCAAGGGTCACATTAGATCCCAAAAACACAGAAATTTTTAGGATATTTAGAGAATATTTAAGCACACAGAAAATGACTGAGAAAAGCACCTCAAATTCAGAGAGTCTGTTGGGAGTGCGTCGGACTCCATGTACACTGTGGTAGCCAGCAGGCGCACAAGTCAAAGTGGTGTCTTTCTTCAGCAGGTCCTTACACCGACCCAACGCCACTTCACACACCAACAGCAGCCGAGAGCCGTCAGTTACACTGGGCTTGGAGTATTTCACACTAGTCCTTTAACAGAAAAGAAACTTAATGACTGGCTAAAATCTGCAGTTGTCATGATAGTGGATTCACATTAAAATCTGAGTAATGCTAAAGGCCACTGACTTCAGAGAGTCACTGAAGTAGATTCCTCCTCCAAGATTCCCGATATCCGTCCTCTCAATTCCATGCTGTTCAACTCCAACCCTGGGCAGCAGCAGACCTCTAGAAAGAAAGTGTCAAAATGTATATTCAGTTAATTGCACGATAAGCTGATTACTCAATCAAATAAATGACAACTAAGCATATACATATGAAATTGAAAAGCTTGAGAATGAAGAAAAGACATGACTATAGCAGAAAAGCAAATTACTGAACAGACATTATAAAAAGTAACTTCAATCAGTGCATAGTCAAATATTAGATTGTCTTCTTCTGTTTTGTTCAGAAGAAAATTTCAGGATTGGTCTAAATGGTATTTTTTGTATTCCCCATTTCCTTGATTTTTACATTAAGATATAATTCAGCAATATAAGTTAATATTTAAGTTAATATTTTAATAAATGACACATTAACAACACTCACCGTGACAGTATTCCAACAAAGCTGCTGGGACTAGTGGAGTGGAGGAGGGGTTTAATGTTGCCTAACTCCTCCCTAAACAACTGAAGCTCCACCCCTCTGCTGACACGCAGGATCTGCTGAATCTGAACAGGCCTGTAATGGATACACGATTAACATAATTATTTAAATGTTCTGAAATACAGTATATTCATGTTTGAACTTCAGACCATAATCAGCACAATCAAGTTTACCTGTCCTGAAGCAGTTGAGAGACAACATGAAACTCAGGGTTTTGTGGTGGAACAACCTCAATGCTGCACCTCAGAGCTCGATACTTTCCCAGAGACGAGGGCGACGGGCTTCCCAGAGTGGCCTCACTGACATTCACAATATCTCTGATCAGCTGGAGATGACAGAAGAGTCAAAACAGTAAAAAGGTCAGAACTGCACTGTTGAATTAAAAATTTAAATTCAAGTATCTACCAAAAT